>QEOT01006404.1:108272-142130 GCA_003123785.1 Pterocarya stenoptera | reverse complement strand
AAGCTAACAGAAGAAGCAAGAAAATCTCAAAATTTGAAATCCATTTCTTGTTTGAGAGTCTCCATGGAGGCATATAACCTCCTGAGTCCTGATCAACAAATCCTAGAGCTACCAGTGCTCTAGGATCATCAATATGAAGTAAC
This sequence comes from Pterocarya stenoptera, assembly GCA_003123785.1. NCBI lineage: Eukaryota > Viridiplantae > Streptophyta > Magnoliopsida > Fagales > Juglandaceae > Pterocarya > Pterocarya stenoptera. The sequence goes on along the minus strand of QEOT01006404.1, from coordinate 141,987 downwards.
CATACAGTTATCATCCACATATATAGTATTCCAGCCCATTAGAAGAAAATGGTGAAAGTCACAAAACAGGAAGGCTAAACTCTAGTATATCTAAAATACCCCTTATATACAAATATCTATCTGAACAAAAGACTATTAAAAAGCATTAGCTAAAATATAAAGCAATGGACATGAGCTTGCATGCCCTTTTACATGTGAAAACTACACAGGTGATAGTCATCTCAAAACTTAGACCTAATCAATTCATAGAATTATGGGTGTTTAAGAAATATTATACTACACTTCTTGATAATACGATGTGAATTGGATCATAATTTCCAAACCTCTAATAATAGAATTTATTTTAATAAGCAAGTAAACTAAGAATATAAAATATAAAGGCAATGAAAGTGGACCATAGAGCACATAAAAATTCAGCAAAGGAAAAGTTGCAGCCCACACTAAACATCACTATCAAACATAAGGTTAAGAATACAAAGGAATAAGTACCTTTGAAGTTATGTCACGATCACGCAAGTTAAATGCGGCCAAAGATAACTGCAACATAGATTTAAATTAAACGAGTACATTTTGAGAAACCAAAATAAAGTTAACAGTACAGAACAAAATGAAAAGACAAACTTTGGATGGGACAGTATTATAGGAGATTTGGATCTTGGCAATTGTTATTCTATCTGCATGTGCTACTCTTTTGTTTGAAACCACTTTCTTTCATCTCCAATGGAAGGAATTCGTGCAGTTCTCCTATTTTTACAGAATATTAACCAGTCACAAGAGTTGTGAATTTCCCTGAAAAAACTAATGGAACGTGAAAGTGTTGACAACTGAAAATCTTAGAAGGAGAGGTATGTGCATGGCTGATTGGTGTGTCATGTGCAAGAAGGATGGGGAATCTGCTAATCACCTTTTTCTTCATTGTGAAGTGGCCAGGTTCTTGTGGAATGAAGTTTTGAATCGAACTGGTTTACTTTGGGTAATGCCCAAGGAAGTGGTAGATTTATTGGTAGGGTGGAAGGGTAGCAAGAATGCTGTTCATGTTTTGAAGATGATTCATTCTTGTCTCATGTGGTGCCTATGGCTTGAAAGGAATGGGAGATGCTTCGAAGACAAAGAACGTTCAGTAGGAGAACTTAGGGATTTTTTCTTTAGTACTTTGAGTTTGTGGGCTAAAATTTTTGTAATGGAAGATAATTTCCAGAATCTGTTTTAGTTTTCCTTTCGTTTTGGAAAGTAGTAGGTATTTCCTTTGTATACGTTCTGTGTACTTGGGCTTATGCCTATTTCTTGAGAATAAAATCTTTTATTACTTATTAAAAAAAATTATGAGTATTCAAACCTTAAATTTCATGACTTGGCTGTTATTTCTAACATAATGAGTGAAACAAATGGGGGAACAATAGCAGTCAACATTAGTAAGAAAAGACAAATAAAAGCATCTAGTGGTCCAGGATATGAGCAAAGGGATAACATTGGTCCATTCCAAATCCTCAACAACCAATAGATTCTAAAGTAGCATATTATCATATATTACAGACATAATTTGGAATCAATGGCTTTGTCTAATACCCTAAGGCCCAAAGTTGGAATGGACGTCAACAAAAAGGGAATCTTGCTCATGTTACACTTAGGGGAGCATTTTGTAGTTGGCCTCATTGGCTCATATATGTGGTTCATGGCAGCAACGTAACAACGCAACCATAGAAAGAACATGCATGCACATACATTTTTATCAATTATGATGTACGGGAAGTCTGTTCACACTATAAGCAAAACACCATCATTTGTCTAAACCCTCAAACACATGGAAACCCCACAATGCTACCTATTTCCCAATTCTACGAAATTATTTATAGGCCAAACGGTAAAGTAAGATTCTGCATCAACAAGTAAATGACTAACAGAAACACAGCCAAGAGGGGGTGGGGGGCCCCAGGTCCCCAAAGCAGTGAAGAACAATAGAAAAATAATAAGGTTTGGTGCAACTTCTCAATGATCCCTCCCCTACCAAAAGGAAAATAATCATAATGGCCCCTCTTAGGTTTTTAGCCTCATCCCCGAGAGAGAATACCAAAGTCAACATAATGTTGCATGCACTGCATGCTTCATTTATCAAGCAGAAACTCAGATCTAAGAGTTTATTAAGGAGGTATATTTTTTTTCTATGATGTGGAACCTCGCCAAGACAAGGCCCTTTGGACCCACCACTAGATAATAACCTAGGATGAGGGCTCGTTTGGGAAGTGAGATGAGATGGGAATTCTGTGAATAATAGTGAAATTGTTTGAGTTAAGATGTTTTATTGGGTTTTGGGAAAGGGGAGAGAAAAAGTTGAATAAAAATATTATAGAGTTAAAATATTGTTAGAATCGAGTTTTTTAACATGATTTTTGTTTTGAAATTTGAAAAAGTATTATTGTTTTTTGTGTTTTGTTTAGAAGTTTAGGAATGTTGTAATGATTAGGTAACGATTAGATGAAAAAGTTGAAGATTTGGAATTGAAAAGTGTTTGTGTTGAGTGATGTTTGAGAAGAAAATTCTGAGAGATTTTGAGACAAGATGAGATAGTTTGTGTTCCCATACAAGCCCTTATCGTCATGCTATACAATGAAAACTACTTTTTACGATAACTTGCCAAATGTATGCATGCAAAACAAAACACTAATATAAATACGAAATCCTTAGCAGCATTTATTTATTTCTGGTATAAGAGGTCCAGTTTTTCGGTCAAGTTCTGCAGCTTGCATTTATTTAAGCATGGTACTACAGGTAACTTTTCCTGAAGAAGAATTAGATCACCCACTAAAAAGTAAATATACTCGTGTTATTCTTGCTTTTATTGTGTTTTACAGGCATTCCCATTGTAACCATTCGTGAATAAAATTATGATGTGGTCATGAAACTGGAAACCGAGTTCTAGATTCAATTTCAGCTAGCTTAAAAATGGATTGAAATCTTAGGTATGAATCTTTCATCCAAAGTGATTCCCAGAATGCATTTTCCACAACATGCCATACAACCAAACAAGTGGGCACTGTACCAAAGCAGTGTCTTTGCTTCCCAGATTGCTTCCTCCACGACCTGCCACACAACCACACAAGTTGGGGACAAGGCAATGTCTGATTCTCAAATTCACTGTGAAATCAAATAGATTATTACTCAAAAGTTCCAAATGAAATATGGAGTAACAGAGTATCAGTCCCACCTATAATTTGCAGGAAAAAAAAAGGACCTTCAAGCACTATAGTTCTTGTTTCTCCAGTAACCAAAAAGAAAGTAACAATTACCACGATATAAATAATAATTACAATTATAAAATTAGGACAAGTAAAGGTGGTTTGAACCAAAAAATAATATCCTGTTCAACTCTCGTCCCAGCCTTGTCCTCGAGAACAAAACAGAGCACTAGAGATTAAAGAAAAAGTGAACTCTGAGAATGACTACACAGAATAACAATAGTACGAGCTTCAGCCAATGTGGGGTAACAGAATAAGTAATGGTACGAATTTGAGCCAAAGTTAGGTAGCGAATAAACAATAGGACAAGAAGTAGAACTCACACACACACGAAGTTGCGCGTGCTATATAATTGCAAAGAAAAATTCTTCATTATTCACCAATTCACACCCACAAACGAGAATGAATAGCGACCGATAAATACCATTCATCAATTGCAAATTGCAACGAGTTAATAATAAAAACCGCTGCAACTACCTCGATTTGCGTGAAGAGTTGCTGGAGCCCCCGAGACCTGTAGAAGAAGTCAACGGCATCGTTGTGGGTCATGGTGGTGGCCGCTGTGGGCCTCTGTTGGACCCCACCCACGGCTTGCTTGCCTCCTTGCACATCCGAAAAGCAGTTTCCCATATCTCTATCTCTCTCTCTCTCTCTCTCTCTAAAACCCTGAATAAAGTTCCCTTTTTTTGTTTGGAGGGGAGAGCGGGGGTATTTTTCTCCTCTCTCTGTGTCTAAAACCCTAGACAACTTTCCTTCATTCAGTCGAGAAATTCAGAAGATGTTCGTTTTTTTTTTATTTTTGATAACTATTCAGAAGATGTTTGTAACATAAGAAGAAGGGAGATTACCTGCTCAGTCCTCTATTTATAATAGCCCAGGACATAAAATACTAAGAAATTGTCATCTGAATTTTCTTTAAGGTTAGGAATTGGAAAAATCGCAAGATTTTTATTTCATTATAAATTTTTTAATTTTTTATATAAAATATAATAGATAATTTAATTTTTTTAAAATTTTAAAATAATAATAATATTAAAAAATAATATTTTATTTAATTTTTAACTTTTTTCTCAAACTGAAAATTCTAATCTCATTCCTTCTAATATAAAAAACCTCCCACAAAATTTTTTATCTATTGTTTTGCTTGAGGCCTATATCCAAACCAAATTTAATAGCCTGAAAAGCTCCAAACGTAGCTGAGGGTCTGGAAATAAATGGTCTGGAAAGGACCATTTATATAAAAAACATATGTTTGATTTTTGGTATATATAATATGTACCAGTATATCTCGAAGAGGGTTTGACTTTCCTCCTGTTTAAAAATTTATTGGGTACATTCTGTTTAAAAAATAAATGGATAAGATTGTTTTAAGTAAAAAATCAATTGAATTTTTCATTAATCTTTAAATCTTGTTTATTCACTTAATTTTAAATACAGGATGTATGCAATAAATTTTTAATTGGTTGTAAACCCAATCCTTTCGACGAAAATATATAATTTGGAAAGAGATTTGGAAAAATAATATTAAGTCTATGACTATTAAAATGAGTCGTCATTTTGCAACGTACGACTATATATTATAAGCAAGGAAGAAAAAAGAGAGAAAAACTTGTACGTGATCGAGGAGGAAATCATGGGAGTACTGACCTGGGCATGCATGCATATATATTGGATTAAAATGTAATTCAATGGGGGTGATTGATCAACTAGAGCATTGCATGATATTGGTTTCACCGAAGTCATATTTAAAATTTAGCTAAAAATACATATTTTACATAAAATCAAAATCATTCAAGATATAATCCTACATTAGATATTAGCCAAAATAATAATAAAATATTATTTTTTAATAATAATATTTATAATTATTTTTTCATATTTTGTAACTACACTAATCATATGTTAATTAATAATTTAATAACCTAATATTTTATCAAGCATCCCAATGAGAAAGGCTCAACCGAGTAGCAAGAAAATGAGCAATGTCCCAATTATGTGCAGCCGGTGTATATTTTTAGAATAAAATAATTCTTTTGAAGATGAACAATGTATCTCTAAGTTTGAAGGAAACTTTGGTGGTACTGTAATTTATATGTAGAGTTTCTTCATTTTGACTATTTCAATACAGATCATTTTATTGATATTTAGCCAAATTTTAGATATGTACTGACATTTGGCTAAGCTCATGTTATTACTCTAATAATATTCAAAGGACGTTGTTACTGTATCATTCAAGATTTATTGTTGGGTGTATTTTTTAGTGTAAATTGTATTTTTTCAGATATATTTTAAACATCTTTAAATTAATATTTTTAAAAAATACATCAATACACTAATTATCAATTCTTTAATATGTAAAAAAAATACATGAGCGATAAAAAATATAAAAGGACAAAACCACGTAACATACTATCATTTTCCATATTCAAATTCCATTAATAATGCATGGATTTGTGGAAAAAGTTTTGGAACCCAAGTAAGGGCCGGGGCATGTTATATATATTACGTGTGTGCCGTGAGCGAAACATGCTGACATATTATTAATGCAGCGTGACATGATTACAACTGTAATTATCGTGTATATATAATGAAAAGTTATCTCCTCATGATATGACAAGGAGGATTTCAGCTAGAGGTGTTCATCCGGACTGGATTTTTTCCCGGCCCAGTCCGGAATCTGAGAAACTGGATTCTGGTTCTGGGTTCCGGCCCGGAACAAATCCAGGCCTGAACCCGGGTTGCAAAACCCGGGTTGACCCGGTCCAAGTACCGGGTTAAAAATCCAGAACCCGGGTTTACAATCCGGAACTCGGTTTTTTTTTTTTTCTTTCTTTCTTTCTATTTTTTTTTAAATATCAAGATGTTCAGTACATTCTTTTTTTAAAAAATCTAGACTAAGAAAGATGCCCTTGTCATCTTTCCACCTTATAACAAATCCCACAACGGTTTACATTTTCTAGCATATGGGTGTTTACCTCGGCTTATTAAGTATATCTGCATCATGCACATAAGATTTGATTATAGATTGGTTAAGTGGTTTGGTGAGGGTCCAGACCATTTAGATGAAGGCTTTGTTCCAAAAAAAAAAAAACATAAAAATAAAAACTTGGGCCACATTTTTGTTTTAAAAAATAGTATATAAACCACAATTTTGTTATTATTACACTTATATAATTTTAAAAGTGTAAATAATAACATCAGTTACATCATAACTATTAAACTCATGAACATAGACTAAAAAAAGAAAGAAAGAAAAGAAGAAGAAGAAGAAGAAGAAGGAAAAAAAAAAACCGGGTTCCAGATTTACAACTCGGATTCATCCGAATTCTGGCCTGGGTTTGAAATCCGGGTTCTGGTCCTGATGTACCCATGTTTCTGGATTGGAATCCGGATGAACACTCCTAATTTCAGCCATTTACCGTGTTTATCAAACATCTTTAGGAGGCATATATATATATATTATATATATATATATACATATAAAACATGCATGCAGGCTAGTAAGCGAATTAATATTGGTTTTATAATGATTTGTTTGGACGCGCGTCGAGGTCGGAATGTTAATCAGTAATATTAATTTTAAACATGCAGCTAGCTAGCTGGCATGTATATATAATATATATATATATATAAATTTTTATATATATATGCTCCTGGACTTTGCGATCATCATGACCTTTAACATACAGCTAGCGAAGTACTGGCGGGCGTGTTCATCCGGCCGATAAGAACTAAATATATAAGTTAATTGGAAAGGAGGAATAATTCCACAGGTCGTTGGAACTGATCTTAATCACGTTCAATTGGTAGCTAGATCACGACATTGACATAGACTTGGAGTCTTTTTGATAAACGTACATAAATTTTAGAATAGGATCTAGTAGAATTCACACGATCGAGCTCTACATTAACTTAGATTATTGCAAGAGAGATATTAAAACGTACCCCATGAAATAGATTGTACGTACGTACGACTATTCTTATATAAATATATATATATATAAGAATAGTATATACATGATATATACAAGAAACCCTAAATGATCTATCAACTATTATAAAAACGACGACTAGTATATATACTTTAATGTAACAAGACTGCAAGTAATTTGTATTTTCAGGTAAGTTTCGTTAATTATTAGTGGAATTAAATAGGACTAGCCTGGTCAAGGGTCAAGTCAATATATAGGACCTGGGCTACGACAAGATTTATTCTGTAATTTCTTTTAAAGACATTCCATATTATATATATATATAATTAATTTCTTAGGCACCTAATTTATATATGTTACCCAAATTTTGTAATCCTAAGTTTTGATGATCACTTACCTATTTGTGTAACAAGGTATTTTCAAGTACTCTAAAATATTCTTAGATATTAATTTCATTCTCAAATATATCATTTAAACTCAAAACAATTTTCAATTTCAAGTTTTCGATTTTTTTATCTAATCATTACCTTATCAATATCTAAATACTAAAAACAATACAACTTATTTAACTTTGAAAATAAAAATTATATTAAAAATATATATTCAAACAAGTTTTTAATTTTATAATATTTTTATTCAATTGATATTTCTCTCTTCTTTTCCAACACTCAATAAAATATCTTAATTGAAATCTATTTCACTACTATTGAGATATGTTAAAATATGTTAAGGTTTGAACCATTAATATAAAAAATATACACAACCTCCTACTATTCACACAACCTTCACACACTACATTTTTTTTTAATTTTTATTATTTTTTCTTTTATTAAATATTTAATATATGAATAATGAATAGAAGAATTGAATTAATTTAAAAAGAATAAAGTCTGATTTAAAAAAAAAATTTTTAAAATTTTTAAATTTTAAAAAATATGGTGTGTGGAGGTTGTATAGCATTTTTCCAAATCTTTAAAGACGTACGTGATCAGTAATGCATGCATGTAGCTGTAATATCGTCCTGATTATTCGATTGACTAGATTTATTATATGCTCGTGTTTCTGTTGTTTTGACCAAGCTGTGATCGTGGTGTCATAATTTTGCATCCAAATTAAGAAGCAATTTAATAGATTGACCAGAAAAGTATAGACTGGAATTTGGTACGAGGCTTTTGAATAGAGAAAAGCTTGGGCGGATGGGTGCCAAAATAATTTTCACACATGCCAATAAGAAACAACCACGTAAGCACTTATGATCTATGATCATACATTCCACACTTATAATTTCTTAAACCGGGTGCCACTTCGTAAGTGTTTAGTGTATGATCTCAACGTTGTTCCTCCTCTTGTTTATATCTTATTTCTTATTTTTTATTTTTATTTTTCCCTCTCTTGAGTGTTGCTCACCTATCAGAACAAAGACAATGAAGACGTACAATGAAGAACTGTGGAACAGTTTGGCGAGAGAAAACTTGTGTGTTGAGCGTGGCCCTAGACAATCGTTTTCGTTGGTCGGTAATCTTCGTTGGCTGTTTGTTTAGAGAGAGAGAGAGATTGCCATAGAGAGAGAGTACTGAAAAGAGAGTACCTACGCTGTTTGTTTTCTGGTTTTCCCTTTGGTAACTATGGCAGACGAAGCGTAGAGTTTGTGAAGCTGGAAATCGAATTGAAGAAGAAAATATTTTGTGAAGTTTGTTGTTTTTTTCCTGATTCCTACTGTATTCAAGATGTATTTGGATATTTTAGCAATTGTTTTTTCTTTGTAGAGTACGACGTTATCATTACATGGGTTCTTTGAATTTCTGGAACTTTCTGGTTTGATGAAATTGTTCTTTTGGGTTCTTTTGGATTCGGCTGAGGTAGCGAGGGAAAGGGGATTCGGCTGCGTTAGAGAGGGAGTAGTCTAACGAATCGTTTTGAAATAAATAAAAAATAAAAGAAGCCTGGGTGTAGTGTTGGAGATTAATGGCCTAAGAGTAGAATTACTATTAATTTAATTACCAAAACAAAAGCGTTTCACAAAGAAATAATGGCTTAAATACGGCTGTAAGAAAAAACCGGTAAATCGGTAAACCGGACCGGACTTGACTGAACCGGTGGGTTTGGTCCGATATCGAATTTGGTTCTGTCTGGAATCGATTTTATTTTTTTTTAAATCGGTCAAAATTGGTCCGGTTCCAGTTTTTCTTTTTCTAAAACCAGACCGGTTCATACATATATAATAATTTTTTATATTGTATATAATTTTTATATATAATATATAATTAAATATAAAGTAGTTTTGTATTATATGATAAATTACTAATTAATATAATTTTAAATTTTAAAATCTTTTATCACTATAGTCTATTATATTAATAGTTATATTAATACTATATCACTATATATTATAATATATCACTATATTATATATTATAATATATCATTATAGTCTATAAAACAATTATAATATATATTATAATATACTACAATATATTATCACTATTGTATTATATACTATAATATACTATTATATATATTATATAATATATAATATAGTATATTAAAACTGAAAAATTGGACCGAATTGGACCGGAATCGATAAAACTGAAAGTATCGGTTTAGAGGGGTAATCGGTGCGGAATCGGTTATTGAAAATGTAAAACCAGTACATACCGGTTCGGTCTCAAATTTTATCTAAAATTGAATCAGACCGAACTGGTTACACCCCTAAACTTAAATATTAAAGTGCAAGCTAACTCAAAAATTACAAAAGCGTGAATTAATGAATAAATAAGGCAATTAAAAGCAAAGGCAATAAGGAAACACAGTAGGAATGAGTTGGTGCGAGCTGCTTTTAAAAAAGGAAATCGAGCTCTAATTTCTTGACCAAAGCATGTAAAGGTTTAAAAAGTTGGTAAAATTAAAGGTGAAATAGGCCAAAATAGTTTATTCCAAGTTCCCACGGTAAACATGTATAGCAATTCTATGGGATGACCGTGTTTTATTGTACAATTGATTAATGGAAAATGAGTTCATTTCCATTTATAAAAATGGTCCATTGGAGTACAATGTGGGCTACCTAATTTAAAAAATTAAAATTAAAAAAATCTAAAGTCTATATAAAAATCTTACATAATGAAATTTATAAACTAATATGATTTAATGTAATATGTCACGTTATAAAATTTGTTTTATTATAATGTCGATTTGACATATTATATATAGTAAGACACGTAATTTTTTACATTTGTTTGAGTAAGATTTTTATGTAGACAAAAAAAATCCTCAAATTAAAATAATATATAATAATAATTTAGCCATGGTCTCTTCAATCTCTACCTAATCATATCAATCGTCATAACCATGTCAGTTTATAAACTCTTTTCACTGGTTCTCTTTATAAACCAAACATAATTTATTTTCAACAGAAATTACATCTGGTTCCAAAAAGCAAAAGCAAAAGTCGTTAGTGGATTGGTCTGTTTTTTCTTTTTGGGTGTGAAACGAGTAAAATAGCTTTTTGAAGGGGTGAATCTTCTAATTTTAAGTGTTCATGACTACTCGCCAAACAATTTGAAATTGAATTATTCTTCATTTCTTCTACGAAATTCGGAGGACATGTCTTACAATATACAAATGGCTGGGTGTCCAAGAAAGATTTGCTTCCAACCAATTTACACCTGAATTTACGGTTTTTTTTTAATAGAAAGAGCTGGTAGCAACCCACATAGTGACCCCATCTCAAATTTATTAAGCAACCCTCACTTATAGCGGAGAAATATAGTGGTTACAAATCAGCATCTAGGAGTTTACACCTAAACCTCCCAAACACAAAAACCAAAACCAAAACAAAACTATAATCAACAAACAAAAGCAATACTAAACAGGCCTAAATAAAAACCTGAATTTAAGGTTTCTTCCTCGCAATTCAAGAGTGGATGTCATCGAATATGTAGTTGGGTTGCCCAAGGACACTGACCAATTATCAAACCAAGTTTAAAAGTGGAAAAAAACAAAGGATTACCGTGCTTAATTAGAAGGAAAAAAAAAAAATCGACAAGATAGATGAAATCAAACCTCAAAACATGCTACAACAAAAATGATTTTCATACTTTAATTAAAATGAAAAAAAAAGAAACATAATATTTGTAAAGTTATATTGAAGCATAAGTGATTCCACCAGACAATTTTGATTGATATAATAACTATGTAGTTGCCTCGTTTGGAACACGGATTCATTTGAACGTGTATGAATTGATCAGTTCAAATCTAATCCTATCCCAATATCTAAACATACAACTTCTAAATCATTAAACATCATTCGACTTCTTTATACGTGAAACTCAGTTTGTACTTTAATTAAAATGAAAAAAAAAAAAAACATAATATTTGTAAAGTTATATTGAAGGACAAGTGATTCCACCAGACGGTTTTGATTGACATAATAACCATGCAGTTTTAAACTCAGTTTGGCTCAAATTTGGGGCTCGAATCTGTTCCCTCATACATACATTCTGCAATTGAAAGTGCAGCAGATGTAGCGCCGTGTTCCCTCATCGTTTGTACTTTGCAGTCATCCATTTTCTATACATCCCATAACACCACACAATTCAACTATGGAAAGTATATTAATCAGTGCAGCCTTTGTCATCAATCTTTTCTATTTTTTGGGTAATCTCAGTTAGCGATTCACTAGATGCACAGTCAGGCACTTCGCGACAAGCAAAAACATACACAGCCCACAAATTCAATGGCCTAAATACCATCAGAAACAATTCAAGCAGTTCAAGTATTTGACTAACTTTTATAACAAGGGGAGGCGAGGAAGTAAAGATGCAAATTCAGTCAGCGGTATGAGTACGATAGATCAGCAAATGAGTTCCGAGATGAAACAGGCCCGGGTGCGGCTTCAGGCTGAGCAGCCTGATAATGCTGCGTCTGGTTGTTGTGCTGTAGAGCAGCAGCAGCAGCAGCAGCAGCAGCAGCATCATATCATGCGGAGTATAAGCTACCCACTCGATCATTTTCTGTCCTCTGTAAATGAGCAGTCTCGAGTGGATGCGTTACACCGATAGAATAAGGACCTGAAGGGGCTTTCTCTCTCCTCAGAGGTGGCAAATAAGGTTCCACTGATGAAGTACCGTAATGAAGTACCGTAATGATAAGCATTGTAAGGATCCTCTTTACAGAAGCCTAAAGCAGTCGCAGTTGTCACAGTTGCAACAGGAAATGAGGTGGGCATTTCACGTCTAGCGCCAAGACTATAAGCCTGATACTCTTTTTCATTCATGTAGAGGGGATCCGCACGAACAGTCTGATCTCTCTGTGCAGGGACGGTCTCCATATATAAATGGTCCGGCTGTCTCAGAAGATGCACCCTTTCATAGTCCATTTGGTATGTTTCAAAAGTAGGAGTAACATGAGGTGGGGGGATTAAATTTCTTCTATCAATCATGTTTCTCAGGCAACGTCTTATACTTTAATTTCAGCAAAGTTCATGCATGCATCCTGGAACCCATGCATGCTGCATTGATCATGATCATTTATTTAGGAGGCATATATAAATATCTATATATATTTATAAATATATATTTATATACATATAAAACATGCAAGGCTAGTAAGCAAAATAATATTAGTTTTATAATGATTTGTTTGGACGTCGAGGTCGGAAGTGGTACTAGAGATAAAGTTCATGAGAATAATATGGATCGAGTCCGATATCAGTAATATTAATTTTAAACAGTTAGCTGGCATGCATTTATTTATATATATATATATATATATATAGGTTGTATATATGCGCCTGGACTTTGCGATCATGATCATGACCTTTAACATACGGCAAAGTGCTGGCGGGCGTGTTCATCCGGCCGATAAGAACTAAATATTTAAGTTGGAAATAAGAGGAATAATTCCACAGGTCGTTGGAACTGATCTTAATCACGTTCAATTGGTAGATCACGACATTGACATAGACTTACAGTCTTTTTGATAAACGTAAATTTTAGATTAGGATCTAGGAGAATTCACACGATCGAGCTCTACAACTTAGATTGCAAGAGAGATAAAACGTACCCAATGAAACAGATTGTACGTACGTACGACTATTCTTATATGTATATATATATATATATTTATATAAGAATATACAAGAAACCCTAGATGATCAATCAATTAATTAAAAAAACGACGACTAGCTAGCATACTTTAATGTAACAAGACTGCAAGTAATTTGTATTTTCGGGTAAGTTTCGTTGGTGGAATTAAATAGGACCTGGTCAAGGGCCAAGTCCATATATAATGGATAGACTCGTGAACATGCAATACATGGATTCAAAGCAAACATCATTTCTACTATCTTTTTTTAGAGTCATTAATTCTATATAATATATATATATATACACACACAAACACTACAACATATGCCCTTTTTTTTCCAGAGGGGCTGTGGTCGGAAAAAGTATAAACTTAGTGGAATAAGACTTTTTCCATCAATTTGTGTCGTAGGAGACTTGAGACATATACCTGGTGGGAAAATTTTCTTTATCCACCAAATCACAAGATTAAGGGAAAAACTTTCTTTTTCCCACTAGTAGTCGTGGCGATTAAAACTTTTTTTCTACGCGGCAAATAAAGTCTTATCTGGTATGATGTGGTGGGAAATAACACCATTGTCTATGGGAAGAGATTGTGAGAAAATGTGCTTACCCATGACATATCTCCATGGAAAAAGTTGTATAAAATATTTCCGATAAAATACTTTCCTTGGAAATATATACTTTCCACAAAGTATTTTGTTGAAAATACTTATTTACGAAGAAATCTTATTGCTGAAAATAGTCACTTTCGACAAAAAAGAAGAAGAAGAAGAAGTATTTGTCACGAGTTGCATTCACGAAAAATGCTAAGAGATTTCAGGAAAAAAAAATGGTAAAATAAAAAAATGTGACTGAGCTGATATAACAAATAGTCTAATATAGGCTAAAATAAATATATCCGAACCTTGGAAATCCAAATTTACGCTTATAATAATTTAAAAAAAACATGTAAAATTGTTTTAACATTTACAATAAAAACTTTTAATGAGAACCCAAGAGAGGAAACTGCCTATACAATTTATACACATACACCACACAACAACAAAACTTTATTAAGTTTTGATTCATAGCTCCACAAAACTACAACCATACAATCCATTCAAGCTTTATAAGATCAATATACAATCTATTCAAAGCACTTATTTGTTTTTACAAGCTTCATCCATACCCCAATACATTTAATATACACAAATTTCTCTATTAAACCAATATCACCATCATACTTTACAAACTCACTGCAACTCCATCACTTAATCCCAACACTTCAAAACAATTCAGCTTCATCCCAATTCCATTCCATACTCAAACATCAACACAAGTGAAGCCACTCCCTTCCATCAATACATAACACACTTTGAATACTTAGCACCAAATTCACAAATTCCTCTACACACTTCTATATACATAATTCAACTAATAAAACATACAGCATGCTTGCTGCCCATGTAATTTAATTTACTAAAATTACACGTACTTCATCCATCTAGCACTTGAGTTCAACACAAACCCATTACACAACAATATCCATTAATCATATATATATATATATCATGTATTTGTTGATCCATTATATATAGACAAGTAACGAACAGAGTTACATAATGCATGTTTCAATACTACTCAAAGCCTGGACGTACCATAGGCGTACCCTTGATCACATAACCTCTGTTTGAATTCTTAGCCCCATTTTTGTAATGATCACTTGTAGCTTTGCTCCCACCATCAGGATTATCTATAAAATTCACCACAGACGATCACATGATCAAGTCCATATAGTTTTATTAATTTTATAAAATGAGTATATATTTTTTATTATGTGTCCAACATAATTAATTAATTTTACTCGACCAAGTGGTGTAGTAGGTTTCATTAAAAGATAATGTAAACCCCATAAATAATATATGGGAAACAAACAATGACCCATTGCATATGCACTCTGAAAGTTGAGACCTACCATTAGACTTTTAAGTGGCAAGATTACTTTAGCTGGCAGAGGAAACTAAATGAAGCTAACGCAAGTGTTGTTGCCCTCAAAGTAGCTAGTATCAGTGGGATGAGAAGTGAAGGAAATCCTCTGAAGAGCAAATGGAGAGCCTTTTTCTGAAAATCGCCGCTAGAAGATATGTAGGTTGTTAAAAATAATATATATGATAAAGGATTCTTCCAAAACCTTCTGGAGATCGTCTTTCCCCCATCGATGAGATCCTCACTTTTGCAAACAAAATCAAAGTCTGGCTGAAATTTCCATTAAAACTATGTTGCTTTTGATAACATCAAATGGAGCTGGTTGTTTGGTAACATGTTCCTGCAATTTTTGGTCCTTCGATGACTAGCAAGGGTGCTCCAGGAAAGGATTGTGTGAATCAGATCGGAACATTTTACATTTACCATAATTGTTGTAATTTGAGGCTATGGCACATTATGCTGGGACAATATATTGCTCTGGATATGGTGAAATATTATTAAACAAGGCACAACACATTCTGTAAAAGTTACATTTGGATAATTTGCTGAAGAAAAACACTACATTCAGTCGACTTGGGTAGACGCCGTGTAAACAGCTGCTGATGTGGCAAAATGGAAACGAACCTTTTCACTCCCCTCAATTTTTTTTTTCATTTCATTCCCTCCCTCAGCAATTTCTTTAGTCCCTCCCTCTCTACGTTTCCTCAGTCCCTCCTTGTTTTGCGTTTCCTCTCTTCCTCAAGAACACCCTCTCTTGATCCTTCCACAAAGTGCATCTCGTCGAAGACCACGAGTCCATCCCTTGGAAGCGTCGAAGAAACCTCGACAGCACATCCCTCCCTTTAAACCCGCCGCCCTCCCTCCCTCAGTCGACTGATGGAAGTCTGAGACCACAAATCACCGCCTTCATCTTCAGCCACAGCGTTACGTTGTCTTCCTTAGTTTCCCTATCTCGAACCCTACATAGACCGCCCCAATTCTGAAACCAGTTATCCCTAACCCTAGCCCCCTTCCCAGTTATCCTGAAGGCAAGCAATTTTTTCAAACTCTTGCAAATTTTTTTTTTGAATTTCAGGACTTATATATAGTTTTATATATTAATATTGCATATGCATTCTCACCGAAGATTAGCTCTGGATTTGGTGTCTCATTCCTTGGAAACATGGGATTTGGTTGGTGGGTTTGTGTTACTTTTCAATATCATTTTTCATGAAAACTAAGGTTCTGATTTTCTTAGGATTTTAGGACTTATTTTGTGTTGGATCAAGTGTTAGATATTAAATTTGGCTGAACATTCTGTTGAGGAGGTTTCTTTGTAGAATTCAGAATGTTTCTCTGTAGATTGTTTTGATTTTCTCTTTTGTTTTATTCACGTGCTTTGCTACACATCATTGTTTTGATTTTCTTAGGATTTTAGGACTTATTTTGTGTTGGATTAAGTGCTTAGATATTAAATTTAGCTGAACATTTTGTGGAGGAGGTTTTTCTATAGAATTCAGAATGTTTCTCTGTTGATGTTTGTTGATTAATACTTCATTATTTTGAAAGCAAAAAGGTTCTAGTCAATGTAGTCATTGATCATAGGTTTCGTGTTTGATTTTATCCAATTTATTTATCTACTCTCCATAGATATTAAATATCGGGGTGTAACCGGTCTGGTTTGGTCCAGTTTTGGACAAAATTTAGGACCGAACCAGTATGCATCGGTTTTACATTTTCAAGAACCGATTCCTCACCGGTTACTCCCATAAACCGGTACTTCCGGTTTTATCGGTTTCGGTCCGGTTTTCCTGTTTTAATATACTATATACAATATTATATAATATATATAATAGTATATTATAATTGTATTATAGATTATAGTGATATATTATATTATAGACTATAGCGATATATTATAATATATAATATAGTGATATGGTATTAGTATAACTATTAATACAATAGACTATTGTACAAAACTATTAATTAGTAATTTATCATATAATACAAAACTATTTTATATATAATTATATATTATATATAAAAATTATATACAATATAAAAAATTATAATATATATATATGAACTGGTCCGATTTTAGAAAAAGAAAAATCAGAACTGGACCGGTTTTAAGAAAAATAAAATCGGTATCGAACATAACCAAACTCGGTACCGGACCAAACCCATCGGTTCGGTCCGGTTTACTGGTTCACCGGTTTTTTTTACACCCCTAATTAAAATAGTGTATTGACTTGACTTAATTTGGTAAAGTTTTATGTTTATACAAAACGAGAAGATAGCAACTTGCATATATATCCACTTGAATTGAAAGCAACTAATGAATCATAATGGAGTCTTGACAGCTGCATCCAAATAAGGTGTTGTAATCTTATTTTCCATTGTTTAACCAGACTCTCTCTCTCTCTCTCTCTAGTTTAGAGGCATACCAAACACTGAAACAAAGGAAGAGATTAATTATTAAGAATTATGGTAATAACTTTAAAGTTGGTTGCAATAGTGATGAGAGAATCCCATGCAAAGAATTAGATTAGGGCAAGATTTTGGTGTTGAGTATCATTTTGATCCTCTAAGTAGATTTACCTTATGAAAATTAGCATAGTTTTCTTTTTGGGTTCCACTGACTTACAGTACCATGTTTAAAAAAAAAAAAAAATTGAATTATATGGCTAATTAATTAACAAGTCCAGAGATGTACCTCTCCTCCCATGCATTTGCCTTAACTTATTCCCTATGACCTACACTATCTAATTGATGCCTTTGCAAGATCTTAAAAAAGTGTATCTCCTCTAAGTAGATTTGCCTTTTGAAAATTAGCATAGTTTTCTTTTTGGGTTCCATTGACTTACAGTACTATGTTTAAAAAAAAAAAAACATCAATGTATATGGCTAATTAATTAACAAGTCTAGAGACGTCCCTCTCCTCCCATGCATGTGCCTTAACTTATTCTCAATGGCCTACACTATCTAATTGCAAGATCTTAAAAAAGTCGTTTTTATCAATATGTTAGCACCCTTTCATGCAAATGATATTTTCTTGAATATGTGTCTTTTCATATGTGTGCCTTTACATTGTGCTTCTGGTTCATGTTAGAATGTCTTCATCAACTCTGTCTTCTTCATCCTTCGGTATACATACTTTGAGTCAACCATTCTGCTTTGGTGAGTTTCAAGCTACATTGAGATACTCAAATTTTACAAAAAATTCAAGACAACCATTCCTAGGGTGTCTAAAGTATAACTCAAAGGTAAAACTACACGACTTGTAATGTAACTTTAAAATAAATTGATTAATATTGCGTACATCTAACAACATTTATATATGCTTGCAAATATTAGGGATTACCGTGCTGAAAGTATTTCAAGTAGGTAGATAGTGATCAATACATAGAGCTGGATCTACAAGAAAGACAAAACGAACTATTAAGGAATGAGGAAGAGATCGAGAAGAGACTCTGCAATATCAAGAAGAGGGAGATTGAGTTCCGTAAGTGGGCGGATGAAATTGAGAAGAGAGAGATGGTGCAATGGTAGAGTTGGGGAGTTTCTGAAGAAGACATAGATGCTTCTTGAGTAAGAAGATGGAATAAGACGTTCACACATGCTTTTTCGGGCGTATTCGGCTTTTGTAGTTGTTGTTACGTAGTGACTTGGTAGTGGTTTTATGTTATAGTTTTGGTTGTTTAGTGAGTGCAATGTAATAGTTGAGGATTTTTTTGTTGCATTTTGCCTCTTATGTTTGTGGCATGACAAATAATAAATTGGTTGTAAAATAGTTGTATTATAATCAATGGATGCAATGGTTATGTGCATTCTTTTCTAGAATGAGATTTATAACATCAATAAATGTTATATTGCACATTTCTTTAGAGAATGAGATCTATAGCATAAATAAATGTTATATTGAACATTCCTTTCTAGAATTAGATTTATAGCATAAAGTAACAAGTTATATTGCACATTCCATTCCAAAATCGATAAAGTAACAAGTTATATTGCATATTCCATTCCAGAATCAGATTTCTAGCATAAATAAATTGTACATATTGGTTTTGACCATACAAAACCACTGGACTCTTAACATCTTATCTTAATGCCAAACGACACAAACTATAATAACAGTCACTAATTTTACAATTTCATCTTGAATGCATTCGCCCATATCGTTTTTCAGGTTGTGACAAATCCAATCCATGTTGCACCGGTTGTGATCCATCCAACCCAAATTGCATTTGTACGGATTAATATGAAGTGTTAATCTAATGTAACTATTACAATTAAAATGTGAAAAGTTTACAATTATTACACTTTCTTGGCTTCCAATCACCGTTTCCCGATGTTGGGTTCCACTACTGTAAAAAACTGAGTTGTCTCGAACAGGCTGTTGGTGATTAACAACATCCAAAATATTATTAGTCGAACGGTTACTTCTTCCCCTTGTAAGCAACAACTCAAATATTAAAATATAACAATTAATATACCTACACTTCTCCAAGACTGGTGATATATACTTCTGATGGGCTCAATAAATTTCTGCATATGTCCTAGACTGGACTGGTATATCTTCTCCATCTCGCTGATAATAAAGTAACAGTTGGTCCTAAAGATACCATTTATTCTCTTCCATCTTTTGATTTCTAATTACAGCTAATCGATTGAATATGCTAGCAGGTCGCTTGAGGTTTATATGAAAATGCAACTGTTGAGCTTTTGGCGTAATATCTCTACATTGAGTTTTTCCTCTACATTTGCTAGTGTGATCGGGGCTTGCTCTGTGTTGATAGATTCTGGAAACTGGGCAACAAGTTCAAAGTTCTATATGATTTGCTTTGCTAGCCCTCGTTAATTAGGGATTCCCATTTCCTTATATGTTTCTATATAAATTGCCAAAGTTCTTTAAAATGTATTTATCAATCAAGACCTACACATGTATTACGAAGAAGCTGACAAGCCCAAACACATGCATTTCCTCCTTGATAAACTCAACCAATGTGCCACATTGAAGTTCCTACCAATAGATTTTCTTAACATTGTTCCTAAAACAATAACTCCCAAGAAATCATGAAACATGAGCAAGTAAAAAAATGGTCCTTGCCATAATAAAATTATTGAGAAGCTACACGGAAAATGAAAAAATCACTCACGCGAACTCAACCACTTAAAGCTCGAGCACAAATCCACTTCAAAACAGACAAGCTCGAGTTGCCAAAGACCACACCAGTTTACAGATCCACACTAGTTCAAGTTGCTGAGCCAAAGACCACACCAGTTCATAGATCCACACAAGTTCAAGTTGCCAACCTGAAGACCATAAATCGCCGAAGAAAACCAAAGCACCAACTTAAGATGAGAAGCACCAACGCAAGAGAAGTTCCAAAATGCACTCAAATCGCCATCAGTTTCTAGCAAGAAGAAAACTAGAGCAAGATGAGAAGCTAATTGTCGAAGACAAGAAAATGCACTCAAATCGCCGTCATTTTCAAGTAGCATTCAGAGAAAATCGCCGAAGAAAGTTTCTGGCCGAAGAGAAGCACAAATCGCCAAACCAATGGAAGAAGATGAGAAGCGGGAATCCGAAATGCAGTACTTTGTTTTTCATTTTATTTTTTAAATAGCAGCTGCCACGTCAGCTGACTTAGCGACGACTGTAGCCAGCGACTGTGCATAGCGAAACTGTTTACTGAAATAATTCTTTCTCTCTCTCTCTCTCTCCCTTTCCTTTTTGAGAACCCATCTCATCCCATTCCAATTTCATTTCATTTCCTTCTCAAATATTACTCGAACACAAACATTTTTTAATTTTTAATCTTCAATTTTTTTATTTAATCATTACAACTAGGGCTGGGCTCTGACTTTGAACTTCGACCTCCGACTTTGACTCTGATTGGAATTGTTGGAGTAGGAGTCAGAACGTCAGAACCGGAGAGAGAGAGAGAGAGCTTAGAGAAAGAAAACCCACCAAATATTCATAGAAAATCCACCAAATATTCATCCAAAATCCAAACAAACCCACCAAACATTCACTGATCAGCAACCAAACCCACAATCTTAACAAAAGAAAAAGAAAAAAAAAAATCATAGGAACATAGATGAGATCGAAGATTGTGGTGCTTACTTTGGTGCAATAGAGCCTAGGATTGGAGATTGTGGTGCTTTGTCCTCGAGGGAATGGTTGAAAAGCACAACCATGGCAGCAGAGACATACGCTTTAATCAAAATGGCATCATTTTATAAAAATAGAAAATTTAATGAAATATGGGGGCTCGAACGTAGGACTAAGTATTGGCAAACAAAAAGTCTACTTGCACCTAGGGTGGTGAACCCCCGCGTACCTAAGATGTCACTTAGACACTAATGAAACGATGCTTTTGCACCGTTTTGATTTCTGGTTCTAAAATTGAAGGAACCCCTCATTTTTTTGTTGCACAGAACACAGCAATGAAAATCAATCCACCCCACTCAGAACACAACCGATTTCCCAAGCAAGCTACTAAGAAGATTCACGAAGGGAGGTACGCTTTCACGAAATGTATTGGCAGCTTGCTCATTTGATCTCAAGTTCCATTATGCTCTAGTTGGTTGGGAAGGCTCAACATCAGATTTGCAAGTCCTAAATTTTGCACTGACAAGGAAAAAGAAACTACTGGTCCCTGAAGGTAGGGTGTAAATTAGAATCAGTTGTTTTAGCAGAATGATAGAATGTCATGTTTTGATTTTGATTTTCTAGGGAGGGGCGGTGGGATTTCTTACTTCCATTGCTGAGTAAGAAATATGAATGTTGGTGTTGGTAGGTAAATACTACCTTGTAGACAACAAGTATGAAAATATGCCAGGTTTCATTGCCCCATATCCAAGTGTTCCATATTGCTTAAAGGAAATATCGGAGTGGCTATCATCCACAAGATGCCAGAGAGCTATTTAATCAACGACACTCATTGTTACGAAATGCCACTGATCGGATCTTTGGTGCTTTGAAGGCATGATTCCCTATATTGATGTCTGGCAGTTTGCTCCTCCATACCCATTACAAACACATGTCAAGTTGGTTGTGGCAACATGTGCAATGCACAGTTACATCTAGAGGGAGAAACCAATGATTGGATTTTTAGAAGCATGAATAAGACAGCACGACATTACAAATCCAGTCATCATTGCCCCCTTTAGAGGTGGAACAACCCATTATGCACATTGATACCCAAGCTCTGGACATTGGCGTTGAAGCAGAACAACTAGAAATCTCTTCACAATTGCGAGACTCCATTGCAACTGACTACATCCATGATTTTTTAGCCATGTAAATCATTTTTGGTAATAGTTTCAGGTTAGGATTGAAATTATTTCAGGATCGAGAACCATATGACGATTTTGGTTTTGATTCCATGTTGTACATTGGCCCTTCTGTTTATAGAAAGGAAAGATATTGGTAGATCATACATTTCAAACATTGCATTGTCACATGGTTTCCTGAAAGGTAAAAGAAGTGTCATTCGAAAAGGATGAAGTTGAGATATACGTAGCTATTTTTTAATGTAAATATTTTAGTGTTTGTTTGGGGGGCCTTGATGCTTGAAATTTACCAAGTGAACAACTGCAGGTGGCGACTGAACAAGAAGTTGATCACAGACTATCATGCATTACTTCTGAGTGGCCAACCAATCTGTTGATATTGATGCAAAAAGTTTGATCTTAAATTTCTAAGGATCATTAACCATCGGTGATCTGTGTGATGTGGGCATGTTAGACGGTTCTTGAATTTAATCAAGTAAAAGACATGTTGCGTTTGCACGTCTTCAGAATTTAATCAAGTAAGGCCAATGCTCAGTCGACAAGTTCTTGCAGTTTCTTCTGGCTCAGTTTCGACGGCACGAAGACGACAAGTTGATGGTCAATACTCAAATGGGTTCGACGGAACGAAGAGGATCAAGTTGATGGCCAATGCTCAAATGACGGCACGAAGACTACAAGTTCTCGCAGTTTCTTCTGGCGCAGATGGGTTAGCTAAGATGCAAACAATTATGCCGCAGAATGAGTTTGGTGCTAGGTGAGATGGGTTTGATTTTTGTCTGAAATCGATTGTTTTTTAAATAATATCGGTTGCCTCGAAAGGTACCCAATGACAGGTACCTGTAGTAGAATTGATTTGCAAAATACTATGTCAACTGTTAGGCCCCTCAAATGGCTTACACTTATATTACAATTTTTATATATATTTACTTTATATATAGGAGTAAGAATTTGGAGCTCGGACTCGGCGTTGGCTCTGATTTTGACTTATATGACTTTGAACTTTGATTTTTCCGACTCTGTTAGAGTTGGAGTTGGAGCGGACATCGGTCGAAGTCGAAGCCGGCGGAGGTTTTGCGCACCCCTAAGTACAAATTTTCTAAACTTTCAAACAAAACATAAAATAAAAAATTCAGATTTTCAAATTTCCAAAGAAAACTTATATTAAAAAATATATTTTAACGATATTTTAACTTTATAATATTTTTATTCAACTTTTTCTTTCTAATTTTTCAAAATCTAATAAAACATCATACTCAAATTATTTTACTACTATTTAGATATTTCTCATCTTATCTCATTCCCCAAACAAAAGTCCATTATTATTTTATGTTTCATAAATGTCAGTCCAGTGATAAAAGTAGAATTTTTTTTTGTTTGGACTCTAGTCCTCCATGGCCGTTGGAGCAATATTGTTTGTGTGACTGTCTCGTGTACAATTTCGATAAGTTCGAAAAATCCAACTAAAATTAAGGAATACATGGTTATGTACTGTTCTTGTAAGAATAGTTCTTAATTGAAAAAGTCTTATTAAAATTATTCCTTAGGAGTTTTAATTAGAATGTGAATTAAAAATACTTAAAATGAGAAGAATAAATGCTCCAAAATATTTGAGATGGTTTATTTGGAGGATTAAATTGTTGATCGAGTAGGTGGGCAAATTGCCAAAAGGCTGAGGTAGCGGCAGCGGCCCTGGATTTGGGTAAGCCTGAGGCGATTAAGTGAAATATCTACCCACATCTATGGATGGAGGGAGCACAATGCTAGAGGTAGTTTTGAACATAGGGGATGGAGGAGCTTTGCAATGACTGAAATACTTAATTAAATTGTTTTGAACTAAATAGATACTATCTATTTTCTTTTATTTTTATTAGGTTACTATCTATTTCAAATGAAATAGAAAGAATCCTATTCCATATAAATATATATATATCATATCATATCATATATATCAAGAGGATCTTCTTGAACAATCACCGTTACGTCTTTATTAATAAAAAATTAGTTTTTAACATCAAAAAATTAAATATAAACTAAACAAACGTGCATGTACATTGCTTTGACCTAGTGTGTATATATATATATTTATATACCATTTTGGTAAATGTCGTTAGCCAGACGTTTGGGCTACATGCATGTGGAGAGGGCGTGGCTTGATATCTCTAGGCCGCATGTACCTCAAAAACTGTCCTGGTAGCTCTTCCAAAAGAGCCTGTACCACAGATATTCGCCCACCTGCCCACACCACAATTCACTTTCTTAGTTCAACTCAAACCAAACTGATGATACTAACGTCAAAGTAGAACTGGTTTTTGGGTTATAATTTGTAAAGCATCCAATTATCTATCATGGTTCATGCTCAAAAGATTAGCTATCAACGACAGTTCATCCTCAGTCCAAACCCACCCTTTTTTCCTTTCTTCACTAAATCATGAATAATTATCCAAATGGAAAAACCATATGTTTCCTTTTACTTATTTTTCACTTTTCTTTCACCAAGGCGAGCTGGAATGAGTTATTTTGAAAACAAACTTCTGAATGCGAAAGTTACAGTCAGTTGATGATTTAGAGGTGACATGAAAGGTTTTGTATGGACAAACACGGTCAGTGCGTACTTACCATGCACATCTCGCATTGACACAAACTGTACGATGTCATGCATAGCAACACGACCTGTAGAGCTCTTTAATCGTTGTCCATTATCGGCATCAAGAACCTACCAAAAACTAAGTGAGATAGCAGACTGATTCAAAGGCGAAATTCTAAAGATAATTTACCGAAGATGTGGGATACTAATAATTCATTCACAGGAGTGTTAGAGGAGGTTGTTAAATTAGAAAACAAAAGTTTACCTCCATTTGTCCAAAATCTGCACCTCCCACCCCCACTATAAGAATTGATAGAGGAAGATCAGATGCCTTCACCAATGCGTCTTTTGTTTCTTGAAGGTCAGATGGGGATCTAAACAAAAGGATTAACATAAAATATTTTATAAAATCTTTTTGCAGGAATGAATACGTACCTTCTCATGACCATGATGAGATGTTAAGGTAAGATTGGCACCGCTTCTATCTTTATGAAGTTTTTCCAAGTCTGCCACTGACTTCTGAAGCTTACTGATGAGGTAAATTTAAATAAATGATTTTCTTTAGACCAGAGACTAAACCGCGATAACAAGCAAAAGGGAAAACAAATCAACATGAATCTCTACATTCGATGAGTTCCACCTACCCAATGAGCACATGATTGCCACTGCTGTTGAAATCAAAGCACTTGATAATTAATGGGTTATCCTGTATCAAGTCAAGCTTTATGTGCCATGTTCATCATCTTAATCATCAAAATAATAGAGCATGCAATAATCTATGATCTGATGCGACCAAGAATGATAAGGTGAAAAACTTACCTTACTTCCAAACTGCTGCATACTCAGGCATAAGGGCTTCCAAGTTGGATTTAAATTGTTGTTCACCACCTCAGTCTTGCATATTGGAATGGAGCCCCCACTCTCAACAATTCTAGATACTCTTAAAAATGGATCCTAGAATAAAATGACAAATTTAAGAATGAAACATAATCAGGAATATACATGCATAAGTGACATAAAAACCTTTTAAGGTATCTGCTTTGCAAATACATACACTTTTAGAAATAGGTCCTTGTTATCCAAGTATGAACTACGTAATATCATCTCCACTGCACTCCTTGAAGCAACCAATTCCTCTGCATGGATTGTGAGTACCCCTAAGTTCCTCAAACCAATATGCCCACTTTTGCCATGGAGATTTAGGGTTAAACACCGACTTTGTTTTGTCACTATCTGCCATGTAAAATAGAGAGAGTGAAGGGATAATGATGTTCATCTCATGATGAGCAAAACAACATAAAATAATTTAAGCCACTTATTTGAAAATGGCAGCAGTTGGAAAGCATGTAATCTAATATAATAAAATATCTCTAAAGTAGGGAACTAGCTCACACAATGGTCTTTCTGCTGTTAAAATTTGTAAAGTGGAAATCCTATAATTAAATAACTTTGCACTCAATTTACACTAGCTTAGTGAAAAAGCATTATGTATCCCAAGGTGAAACCTCTAATAGAAAACGAGTAGCCTCTCCAAGAAAATCTTGATCCTCCGCTTAATATCCATGCAGAAGTGGGCAACAAAATCCTATAAACACAAGTTCCTCAAAATCTTGATGATAAACTAACACAAGTTAGTTTATAAACAATTATTAACAAAATTACCGCTTAGCAGAATTGTCAAAGTAAAGCAAGATCAACACACATTTTCTCAGAGAAACCAGTATACAATTTACACTTGACAATGTATAAGACTTTTACCTTGCGAATTGCAGTATTCAGCACTTAAGATTGGCAGAAATACTACCATCGTAACACTAGCATGTTGATCTTTTTTTGTTTTTTTTTTTGTTTATGGTATATATATATATATTTTGATAAGTTTGTTTATGGTATATTTCAGTACAACTTATAATTAAACAAACATAATCTATAAAATATGAATTTAAATGATAAATACCTTTTTCTTTGATTGATTAATAATAATTTTATTGATGGTAGAAAGTAGTCATAGCCCATGCAAATGGGAAATTGAAATGATAGATACGAAGCAGAAACTAGGATATACCTTCACAGGTATATTATAAAATTTTGTATCAATATCATACACATGAAATCTGGATCAAAAAAGAAACAAAGGAATCATGAGTTAAAAGCAATCAAATTAAAACGGGACTAGCGGTAAACAAGATATATCTCCACAAAGATGAGCACTTAAAAGGAAGTTGCAAAGCTTACACGAACGGCTGCATGATCTCAAACTGGAATGCAATTGTAACTTTTTCTATCCACGTGGGATTCAAGCTATTCAGTACAACCTTAGTACGACCTAACTCTTCCAGTTTTCCATCTATTTTCTTAATGTACACCACTGCCATGGGATCACTCTGAATAAAATAAAATATATTTAGCTTAACTGAAAGTAAGTACGACAAGCCTGATCAAAACATGAATGAATCTGATACAAGCACCTAAACAAACTTCGGTGAACTCACAAACTTAGGCATTCAGATATATAAGCTCCTTTTATCAGAAACATCTAATATGGAGTAATTGTTTAGCTTGCAACATGTGTATATACTACTCATGGCACATGCAATTTTCACACTGCCTATAAAATAATGACAAGCACTCATAAACTTTATTTTTTTTATCAGCAAACAAGAATTTTATTGATGAGTATAAGGCATAGCCCAAGTCCCCGTGTACTCATATTCTAGAAGGAAAAACACTAAAAACAAATGTGGTGTAAGCTCAGTGTCCAGCAATTTTGAGCAAACAATACTTAAAACCAAAGTAATGGGGTCATAGGTTTAGTCATCAAAAGGTTAAGCTAATAGAAGAAGTAAGAAAATCTCAAAATTTGAAATCCATTTCTTGTTTGAGAGTCTCCATGGAGGCATATAACCTCCTGAGTCCTGATCAACAAATCCTAGAGCTACCAGTGCTCTAGGATCATCAATATGAAGTAACCATACAGTTATCATCCACATATATAGTATTCCAACCCATTAGAAGAATATGGTGAAAGTCACAAAATAGGAAGGCTAAACTCCAGTATATCTAAAATACCCCTTATATACAAATATCTATCTGAACAAAAGACTATTAAAAAGATTTAGCTAAAATATAAAGCAACGGACATGAGCTCGCATGCCCTTTTACATGTGAAAACCACAAAGGTGATAGTCATCTCAAAACTTAGACCTAATCAATTCAAAGAATTATGTGTGTTTAAGAAATATTATACTACACTTCTCGATAATACGGTGTGAATTGGATCATAATTTTCAAACCTCTAATAATAGAATTTATTATAATAAGCAAGTAAACTAAGAATATAAAATATAAAGGCAATGAAAGTAGACCATAGAGCATATAAAATTCAGAAAAGGAAAAGTTGCACTATATTCCCTCACTAAACATCACTATCAAACATAAGGTTAAGAATACAAAGGAATACGTACCTTTGAAGTGATGTCACGATCACGCAAGTTAAATGCGGCCAAAGATAACTGCAACATAGATTTAAATTATATGAGTACATTTTGAGAAACCAAAATAAACAAGTTAACAGTACAGAACAAAATGAAAAGACAAATTTTGGATGGGATAGTATTATAAGAGGTTTGGATCTTGGCAATTGTTATTCTATCTGCATGTGCTGCTATTTTGTTTTAAACCACTTTCTTTCATCTCCAACGGATGGAATTCGTGTAGTTCTCATCTCTTTACAGAATATTAACCAGCCACAAGAGTTGTGAATTTTCCTGAAAAAACATATGGAAAGTGAAAGTTCATTCCAAGGTTGCTTTTTTCTGTTGGGTGGTATCCTTGGGCAAAGTGTTGACAACTAAAAATCTTAGAATGAGAGGTATGTGCAATGCTAATTGGTGTGTCATGCGCAAGAAGGATGGGGAATCTGTTAATCACCTCTTTCTTTATTGTGAAGTGGCCAGGTTCTTGTGGAATGAGGTTTTGAATTGGACTGGTTTACTTTGGTAGGATGGAAGGGATTGAAGGGTAGCAAGAATATTGTTCATGCTTGGAAGATGATTTCTTCTTCTCTCATGTGGTGCCTATGTCTTGTAAGGAATAAGAGATGCTTCGAAGACAAAGAACGTTCATTGGGAGAACTTAGGGATTTTTTCTTTAGTACTTTGAGTTTGTGGGCTAAAACTTTCGTAATGGAAGATAATTTATAGAATCTGTTTTAGTTTTCATTTCGTTTTTGGAAGGTAGTAGGTATTTCCTTTGTATACGTCCTGTGTACTTGGATTTATGCATATTTCTTGGGAATAAAATATTTTATTACTTATCAAAAAATAAAAATAAAAAATTACGAGTATTCAAACCTTAAATTTCATGACTTGGCTGTTATTTCTAACAAAATGAGTGAAACAAACGGGGGAGCAATAGTGGTCAACATCAGTAAGAAAAGACAAATAAAAGCATCTAGTGGTCCAGGATATGAGCAAAGGGATAACATTGGTTCATTTCAAATCCTCAACAACCAATAGATTCTAAAGTAGCATATTATCATATATTACAGACATAATTTGGAATCAATGGCTTTGTTTGATACCCTAAGGCCCAAAGTTGGGAAGGTTCTTGGGCATATTCCACAAGAACCTGGCCACTTCACAATGAAGAAAGTGGTGATTAATAGATTCCTCATCCTTCTTGCACATGACACACCAATCAGCATTGCACATACCTCTCCTTCTAAGATTTTTAGTTGTCAACACTTTGCCCAAGGATACCATCCAACAGAAAAAAGCAACCTTGGAAGGAACTTTCACTTTCCATATGTTTTTTCAGGAAAATTCACAACTCTTGTGGCTAGTTAATATTCTGTAAAGAGAGGAGAACTGCACGAATTCCATCCGTTGGAGATGAAAGAAAGTGGTTTAAAACAAAATAGCAGCACATGCAGATTGAATAACAATTGCCAAGATCCAAATCTCCTATAATACTATCCCATCTGAAGTTTGTCTTTTCATTTTGTTATGTATTGTTAACTTGTTTATTTTGGTTTCTCAAAATGTACTCATATAATTTAAATCTATGTTGCAGTTATCTTTGGCCGCATTTAACTTGCGTGATCGTGACATCACTTCAAAGGTACGTATTCCTTTGTATTCTTAACCTTATGTTTGATAGTGATGTTTAGTGAGGGGTTATACTGCAACTTTTCCTTTGCTGAATTTTTATGTTCTCTATGGTCCGCTTTCATTGCCTTTATATTTTATATTCTTAGTTTACTTGCTTATTAAAATAAATTCTATTATTAGAGGTTTGGAAATTATGATCCAATTCACATCGTATTATCGAGAAGTGTAGTATAAAATTTCTTAAACACACATAATTCTATGAATTGATTAGGTCTAAGTTTTGAGATGACTATCACCTGTGTGGTTTTCACATGTAAAAGGGCATGCGAGCTCATGTCCATTGCTTTATATTTTAGCTAATAATTTTTAATAGTCTTTTGTTCAGATAGATATTTGTATATAAGGGGTATTTTAGATATACTGGAGTTTAGCCTTCCTATTTTGTGACTTTCACCATATTCTTCTAATGGGTTGGAATACTATATATGTGGATGATAACTGTATGGTTACTTCATATTGATGATCCTAGAGCACTGGTAGCTCTAGGATTTGTTGATCAGGACTCAGGAGGTTATATGCCTCCATGGAGACTCTCAAACAAGAAATGGATTTCAAATTTTGAGATTTTCTTGCTTCTTCTGTTAGCTTAACCTTTTGATGACTAAACCTATGATCCCATCGCTTTGGTTTTAAGTATTGTTTGCTCAAAATTGCTGGACACTGAGCTTACGCAACATTTGTTTTTAGTGTTTTTCCTTCTAGAATATGAGTACACGGGGACTTGGGCTATGCCTTATACTCATCAATACAATTCTTGTTTGCTGATAAAAAAAATAAAGTTTATGAGTGCTTGTCATTGTTTTATAGGTAGTGTGAAAATTGCATGTGCCATGAGTAGTATATACACATGTTGCAAGCTAAACAATTACTCCATATTAGATGTTTATGATAAAAGGTGCTTATATATCTGAATGCCTGAGTTTGTCAATTCACCGAAGTTTGTTTAGGTGCTTGTATCAGATTCATTCATGTTTTGATCAGGCTTGTCGTACTTACTTTTAGTTAAGCTAAATATATTTTATTTTATTCAGAATAATCCCATGTCAGTGGTGTATGCTAAGAAAATAGATGGAAAACTGGAAGAGTTAGGTCGTACTGAGATTGTACTGAATAGCTTTAATCCCATGTGGAGAGAAAAAGGTACAGTTGCATTCCAGTTCGAGATCATGCAGCCGTTGGTGTAAGCTTTGCAACTTCCTTTTAAGTGCTCATCTTTGTGGAGATATATCTTGTTTACCGCAAGTCCCGTTTTAATTTGATTGCTTTTGACTCATGATTCTCTTGTTTCTTTTTTGATCCAGATTTCATGTGTATGATATTGATACAAAATATTATAATATACCCGTGAAGGTATATCCTAGTTTCTGCTTCGTATCTATCATTTCAATTTCCCATTTGCATGGGCTATGCCTACTTTCTACCATCAATAAAATCATTGTTACTCAATCAAAGAAAAAGGTATTTATCATTTCAATTCATATTTTATAGATTATGTTTGTTTAATTATAAGCTGTATTGAAATATACCATAAACAAACTTATAAAAAATATATATATATATATATATATACCATAAACAAAAAAAAAGAAAAGATCAACATGCTAGTGTTACGATGGTAGTATTTCTGCCAATCTTAAGTGCTGAATATTGCAATTTGCAAGGTAAAAGTCTTATACATTGTAAAGTGTGAATTGTATACTGGTTTCTCTGAGGAAATGTGTGTTGATCATGCTTTAATTTTGCAATTCTGCTAAGCGGTAATTTTGTTGTTAATTGTTTATAAACTAACTTGTGTTAGTTTATCATCAAGATTTTGAGTACCCCTAAGTTAGCTTAATATCATCTCCATTGCACTCCCAGATATCTGTTTATAATTGTTCATTAACTAACTTCGTTGCCATTTCAATATTTATTAACATGTATCAAAAAAATTACCGTTTAGAAGAATTGCAAAAGTAAAGCATGATCAACACACATTTTCTCAGAGAATCCAGTACACAATTCACACTTTACAATGCATAAGACTTTTACCTTGCAAATTGCAGTAGTCATCACTTAAGATTGGTAGAAATACTACCATCGTAACACTAGCATGTTGATTTTTTTTTTTGTTTATTGTATATATATATGTTGATAAGTTTGTTTATGGTATATTTCAGTACAACTTATAATTAAACAAACATAATCCATAAAATAAGAATTGAAATGATAAATACATTTTTCTTTGATTGAGTAACAATAATTTTATTGATGGTAGAAAGTAGGCATAGCCCATGCAAATGGGAAATTGAAATGATAGATACGAAGCAGAAACTAGGATATACCTTCACGGGTATATTATAATATTTTGTATCAATATCATACACATGAAATCTGGATCAAAAAAGAAACAAGAGAATCATGAGTCAAAAGCAATCAAATTAAAATGGGACTTGCGGTAAACAAGATATATCTCCACAAAGATGAGCACTTAAAAGGAAGTTGCAAAGCTTACACCAACGGCTGCATGATCTCGAACTGGAATGCAACTCTACCTTTTTCTCTCCACGTGGGATTAAAGCTATTCAGTACAATCTCAGTACGACCTAACTCTTCCAGTTTTTCATCTATTTTCTTAGCATACACCACTGACATGGGATTATTCTGAATAAAATAAAATATATTTAGCTTAACTAAAAGTAAGTACGACAAGCCTGATCAAAACATGAATGAATCTGATACAAGCACCTAATCAAACTTCGGTGAACTGACAAACTCAGGCATTTAGATATATAAGCACCTTTTATCAGAAATTGCTAATATGGAGTAATTGTTTAGCTTGCAACATGTGTATATACTACTCATGGCACATGCAATTTTCACACTGCCTATAAAACAATGACTAGCACTCACAAACTTTATTTTTTTTTCAGAAAACAAGAATTTTATTGATGAGTATAAGGCATAGCCGAAGTCCCCGTGTACTCATATTCTAGAAGGAAAAACACTAAAAACAAATGAGGCGTAAGCTCAGTGTCCAGCAATTTTGAGCAAACAATACTTAAAACCAAAGCAATGGGGTCACAGGTTTAGTCATCAAAAGGTTAAGTCAACAGAAGAAGCAAGAAAATCTCAAAATTTGAAATCCATTTCTTGTTTGAGAGTCTCCATGGAGGCATATAACCTCCTGAGTCTTGATCAACAAATCCTAAAGCTACCAGTGCTCTAGGATCATCAATATGAAGTAACCATACAGTTATCATACACATATATACTATTCCAGCCCATTAGAAGAATATGGTGAAAGTCACAAAACAGGAAGGCTAAACTCCAGTATATCTATAATACCCCTTATATGCAAATATCTATCTGAATTAAAGACTGTTAAAAAGATTTAACTAAAATATAAAGCAATGGACATAAGCTCGCCTGCCCTTTTACATGTGAAAACCACACAGGTGATAGTCATCTCAAAACTTAG
>QEOT01006404.1:50745-77632 GCA_003123785.1 Pterocarya stenoptera | reverse complement strand
TCTACTCTACCGTCGAGACCATCAAAATAGAGGGACAAAGAAAGAGATCGAGACTAAAGATGGAGTTGATTTTTAGAGAGAGAGAGAGATTGAGAGACAAAGGTCAGGACGGATTTGTGTGGCGTAAAACTTATTTAAAGAAAATATCTCTGCCACAACATCACCATCACCATCACCAAGTTGTAAAGATTGTTCTTACACAAAATTCATATCTCATCTCATCTCATCTTATCTCAATCATTACAACTTTTTCAAATTTTCATACAAAAATATAATAAACAATTCAACTTTTCCAAATCCCAAAATAAAAATAATACTAAAAAATATATTCTAACAATATTTTATTCAACTACTATTCAAAACATCTCATCACATCTTATCTAAACTATGTATCCAAACCAAACCTAAATTGGCCATTGAAACCGAAAAAATAGAAGGAAAAAGACATTTAAAGAATTAAACACAATGCCTTTCACATATCAACAATAAATAATGAAAAGCTAATATAGCATCGAAGTCCTTTTTATTTTTTAATCCTCTTTATCATTACTACTCCTGGAACATCATATTTACAATAATATTTTAATTTATTATTAGAAAAACAAATCCAAAATTTTCTATATATAGATAAATAAATAGCTTATAGAATAATATTCTAATTTATAATTAGAATAAAAAATCTCGAATGTTCTATATATTGAAAAATAAATAAATCATAATCAGAATAATATATTTTAAGAGAAATATTTTATTTTTTTAGGATTATAGGCTAAATCCGGCCAACAATTTCAAAATATATTTTGGGATTTAAATTTGTTTATACATGTTTTTTCCTAAGGTTCTTTGAAATTATTTATAAATTATGGTGACATATTATTTATAATTATTTAACTAATTATTTTTTAAAAAAAATCAACCAAAAAAATCATCACAACAACCCAATCCACAAAAATAGAAGGAAAAAATAAACAATAAATCAAGATCTTCGAAATAGTATAAATCAACAACAGATCTCAGATTTGTGTGTATTGCAATGTTTTGAATGCCATACCGAATGCCGTACCGGTGAAGGCATTGGAATGAAATATTTCGATACCGGTACCGATTCATGTACCATTTCGAGATAGTCGATATATGAATAAATTATATATATAAATTATATTTCAAAATAATAGTCTATATATGAATAAATTATATATAAATACATAGATATATAAATTATAAATAGCCTAGTTTGAATTGAGCGTTAAAAAATGAGCTTGTAGTTTGAAAAAATTAAAATTAAAATTAAGGCCCTAAATATCGGCCAGTACGACTGGTACTGGCCGGTATTTCAACCGGTACGAAACACATAGTGTACCTGTACCAGACCGATGGCCGGTACGGTACGAAATTAAAAATAGTGGTGTATTGTCAAAACATATTTAGAAACAAGAACATAGAGTTAATCAACACGCATGATTAGCTGGAAAAAAAAAACAAAAAACAAAAAACAAATCTGAAATATGAGCCTTCAGATTCATTAGATTTAAAATTTCTTTATAAAAAATCATAAAATTAAAAAAATCAGATTCATTGATTTTTACAGATAAGAAAAAAAAAAGAACAACAACCAACACCCATCAACACAGATTAGTTGGGGAAAAAAACATATCTAAAAAGATGAGGCTTCAGATTCATTAGATTTAAAATTTAATTTCTAAAAAACAAGAAAACAAAAATAAACAGAGGTGTTGAAAAAGTGTAGGATGAAAAAGAAAATAAACAAAGCAAGAAGAGCAAACCAACAAACATCAACCGAAAATAAATAAATAAAAACTAAGAAAACGTGCATTGCATGTTGCTTTCACCTAGTATATATATACACACACACTACAACAAATGTCGTTTTTTCTCAGAACGGACTGTGGTCGGAAAAAGTATAAACTTAGTGGAATAAGAGCTTTTTCCACCAATTTGTGTTGTGCGAGACTCGTTACATATAACTGGTGAGGAAAATTTCTTTATCCACCAAATCACAAGATCATGGGAAAAGCCTTTTTTTTTCCCACGAATCGTCGCGGCGGTTAAAATATTTTTTCTTTATGGTAAATAAAGTCTCATCTGGTATGATGTGGTGGGAAATAACACCATTCTCCATGGGAAGAGATTGTGGCAAAAGGTGTTTACCCATGACATATCTCCGTGGAAAAAGTTATCTAAAGTATTCCGATAAAATACTTTCCTGAGAAATATATATTTTCCACAAATTATTTCATCGAAAATACTTATTTACAAAGAAATCTTATCGCTCGAAATAGTCACTTCCGCAAAAAAAAAAAAAAAGTATTTGATACGAGTTGCATTCACGGAAAATGCTAAGAGATTTAAAAAAAATGTAAAATAAAAAAATGAGACTGAGCTGGTATAACAAATAGTCTAATATAGGCTAAAACAAATATATCCGAACCTTGGAGATCCAAATTCACGCTTATAATAATTTTTTTTTTAAAATATAAAATTGTTTTAATATTCACAAGAAAAACTTCTAACGAAAACCAAAGAGAGGAAACTGCCTATACAATTTATACACATACACCACACAACCACAAAACTTTGTAAGTTTTAATTCATGGCTCCACAAAACCACAACCATACAATCCATTCAAGCTTTATAAGATCAACATACAATCCATTCAAAGCACTCATTTGTTTTTACAAGCTTCATCCATACCAATACATTTAATATACACAAATTTGTCTATTAAACCAATATCAACATCATACTTTACAAACTAACTACAACTCCATCACTTAATCCCAACACTTCAAAACAATTCATCTTCATCCCAACTCCACTCCATGCTCAAACATCAACACAAGTGAAGCCACTCCATTCCATCAATACATAACACACTTGACTATTTAGCACCAAATTCACAAATTCCTCTACACACTTCCATATACATAATTCAACTAATAAAACATACAGCATGCTTGCTGCCCATGTTATTTAATCTACCAAAATTACACATACTTCATCCATCTAGCACTTGAGTTCAACACAAACCCATTACACAACAATATCCATTAATCATAAATATATATATATCATGTATTTGCCGATCCACTATATATAAACAAGTAACAGAGTTACATAATGCATGTTTCAATACTACTCAAAGCCTGGACGTACCATAGGCGTACCCTTGACCACATCACCTCTGTCTTGAATTCTTAGCCCCGTTTTTGTAATGATCACTTGTAGCTTTGCTTCCATCATCAGGATTATCTGTGAAATTCCCCACAAAAGACAGGACCAAGTCCATACAGTTTTAGTAATTTTATAAAATGAGTATAATTTTTGTTTTATTATTTGTCAAACATAATTAATTAATTTTACTAGGCCAAGTGGTGTAGTAGGTTTCATTAAAAGATAATGTAAACTCCATAAATAATATATGGGAAACAAACAATGACTCATTGCATATGCAATTTGAAAGTTGAGACCTACCATTAGACCTTTAAGTGGCAAGATTACTTCAGCTGGTAGAGGAAGCTAAGTGAAGCAAAGGCAAGTGCTGCTGCCCTCAAAGCTAGTGTTAGTGGGATGAGAAGTGAAGGAAATCCTCCAAAGAGCAAATGCAGAGCCTTTTTCTGAAAATCGCAGATAGAAGATATGCAGGTTGTTAAAAATAACATATACGATAAAGAATTCTTCCAAAACCTTCTGGAGATCATCTTTCCCCCATCGATGAGATCCTCGCTTTTGCAAACAAAATCAAAGTCTGGCCGAAATTTCCATTAAAACTATGTTGCTTTTGATAACATCAAATGGAGCTGGTTGTTTGATAACATGTTCCTGCAATTTTTTGGTCCTTCAATGACCGGCCAGAGTGCTCCGGGAAAGGATTGTGTGAATTAGATTAGAACATTTTACATTTACCATAATTGTTGTAATTTGAGGCTATGGCACATTATGCTGGGACAATAGATTGCTATGGATATGGTAAAATATTATTAAACAGGGCACACCGCATTCTGTAAAAGTTACATTTAGATAATTTACTGAAATAGGTATTTCTTTCTTTCTCTTCCTTTCCTTTTTGAGAACCCATCTCATCCCATTCCTTGATATTTCATCTCATCCCCTTCTCAAATATCACTCAAATGCAAATATTTTAATTTTCAATCTTCAATTTTTTCATCTACCATTCCAGGTATAGGGTTGGGCTCCGACTCCGAACTTCCACCTCTGACTCAGATCGGAGTTACCGGATTCGGAGTCGAAGAGAGAGAGAGAGAAATCCACCAAATATTCATCCAAAATCCAAACAAATCCACCAAACATTCACTGATTAGCAACCAAACCCACAATCTTAACAAAAAAAAAAAAAAGGAAAAAAAATAGTAACAGAGACTAGACTGGAGATTGTGGTGCCTACTTTGGTGCACAATAGAGCATGGGATTAGAGATTGTGGTGCTTCATCCTCGAGGGAATAGTCAAAAAGCACAACCATGGCAGCAGAGACAGACACTTTAATCAAAACGGCATCATTTTATAAAAATAGGAAATTTAATGAAATCAATCTATATGGGGGCTCGAACGCAAGACTAAGTATTTGAAAAACACTATCAACTGTTAGGCCGCTCAAATGGCTTACACTTATATTCCAATTCTAATATATTTACTTTATATATAGGAGTCAAAATTCGGAGCTCTGGCATTGGCTCAGACTCCGACTCCAATTCTGAACTCTAATTTTTCTGACTCAATCAGAGTTGGAGTTGGAGTGGACGTCAGACGAAGTTGGAGCTGGCGAAGGCTTTGCACACCCTTAAATACAACTTTCCCAAACTTTCAAATAAAACATAAAAAACAATTCAATTTTTTCAAATTTTCAAACAAAACTTATATTAAAAAATTATATTATAACAATATTTTAATTTTATAATATTTTTATTCAACTTTTTTTCTCATATTTTTCAAAATCTAATAAAACATCTCATTCAAACTATTTTACTACTATTTAGATGTTTCTCATTTTATCTCATTCCCCGAGGAGGCCTAAGTCCATTATTTTACGTTTCATGAATATAAGTTCAGTGATAAAAGTAGTAAATTGTTTTGTTTTGGAGTCGAGTCCTCCATGGCCGTTGGAGCAATATTGTTTGTGTGACTGTCTTGAGTGTGTACAATTTCGATAAGTTTGAAAAATCTAACTAAAATTAAGGAATACATGGTTATGTACTGTTCTTGTAAGAATAGTTCTTAATTGAAAGACTTATTAAAATTATTCCTTAAGAGTTTTAATGAAAGAATGTGAATTAAAAATACTTAAAATGAGAAGAATAAATGCTCCAAAATATTTGAGATGGTTTGTTTTTGCAGTCTATTTGGAGGATTGTTGATCGAGTAGGTGGTGGGCAAATTGCCAAAAGGTTGAGATAGCGGCAGTGGCAACGGCTTGCGGCGGCCCTGGATTTGCGTAGCCTGAGGCGATTAAGTGAAATATCTACCCACACCTTTGGATGGAGGGAGCACAATGCTAGAGATAGTTTTGAACATAGGGGATGGAGGAGCTTTGCAATGACTGAAATACTTAAATTGTTTTGAACTAAATGGATACTATCTATTTTAAATGAAGAGAATAACTTCATGCAGTTGTCTCCTATAAACCTTCTGCATCGAAGACCAATGAGAGCTTGCCACGTAAGGGGCACATGAAGAAACTGAGGAGCTGCGTGTATAGGGGATCGAATTCCTTACCCCCATCTCTGCTCTCTCACTCCCTGTCTCAATTCGAA
Source organism: Pterocarya stenoptera (assembly GCA_003123785.1). Classification (NCBI taxonomy): domain Eukaryota; kingdom Viridiplantae; phylum Streptophyta; class Magnoliopsida; order Fagales; family Juglandaceae; genus Pterocarya; species Pterocarya stenoptera. The sequence continues at coordinate 71,844 of QEOT01006404.1, read as the reverse complement.
ATTTCAAAGCCTCCCTCTCTCTCTGCTCTCTCACTCTCTCTGTCCTTCGACTTGAAATCGAGCCCTCTCTTTCTGCTCTCTCACTCTCTCAGTCTCTCGAATGGAAAACCCAAACCCTCCCTCACACTGCCAGAAGCGGTTCTATTCTAATTTCTATATATCTTAGCCATTGTGTTGTGACTTTATGACCGATAAGGTCAGAGAGACTCGAAAAAGAGAGATTTTTAAAAAAATATAAATAAGAAATAAGAATAAAAACTGAAACAACCAAACAGTGAAAATTATTTGTTTTTGCTTTATTGAAGGAGAGTGATTCAAGGATAATGGTTTTGGTTTTGTTTTTTTTCTTCTTCATTCTGTGGAGGAATTGGACTTTTTACTTGCAGCGCCTTGTATTTTGTTTGAAAAAGCAAGCTGAGACGGGAATTGATAGTCTGTTATCTTCATTTATTTAATAGCTGACCGATGTTCTTCGTTTTCTTTCTTGAATAGCGTCACTTTTTTTTCTCTTGAGAAAATCTTGGAGATTTCCTGGGAAAGTTTATCAAATCTCCAAAGTAATCATTTTTTTTCAAGGGAACAAGTCTGGATAGTTCTCAAAAACCAACCGGAAGGTACGGTCCAATATCTAGCTAGGTGATTTCTAAAAACCGAGTTTCTTTTATGGATAGATTAGAACCACATGAATATCTGATCTGATTTGTGAGTCTTTGCCAAAATCCGACTTTTCGATCTTGAATTCCCGGAGTTAAATCATGGCGAAGAAACCAGGGTCATTGGAATACTGGAGGAATTACTTCTGGACTGCAAATTTGAACATTTTCGACATAATCAACCATGCGATCATGGTGGAGGCTTTGGATTGCCGCCCCAAGGAGTTCAAGTTGCGGAAGGATCGAATCGCTGAGAGGCTCTTCTCGTGCAGATTGACCAAATGTTCGAGTTGCGACTGGGTTGAAGGAGAGAGATCAAAGGAGAGAGAGAGAGAGAGAGAGAGAGAGAAGATGAGAGAGAGTTTCATCGAGTGGGAATGGAAACTGTGAAGAAAGATTTCTGATCCCCTGTTATGCGTCCACACTGTAACAGTTATGGAACTCTTCTGTGGCAAGCTCTAATTGGTCTTCGATAAAACCTCCTTATAGGAGACCTGCCAGAAACGGTTCTGTTAAATGAAATAGAAAGAATCCTATTCCATATCTTCTATATATATAACTGCGAATGAAGCATGAAGGGTGTAGGAATAGTATTTTCGTCTAACAATTTTATTTCCTATTTTGCCCCTTTACTTTTGCTATTTTCCATTTTAATCCCTCAGTTTTCCTTTCAGTTGTTAGCACTTTTATGTTTTTAGCCCTTTGTGGGTTTTGTAATTGCCTCGCTCGCATTCGCATGAAGTGCTCTGTGATTCCTTTCATCTAACAGAATCTGGAAACTATTAATATGAGTATTTTTACAAAAAAAAAAAAAAAAAACCCAAACAAGAACAACTTTTGATTTCTGAATTTGTACTTATTTCGCAAGCTCCCCAAGTAAATTTTCCTCCCCTTTCTCAAGAACCTTTCGGTGGCAATTTCTATGAGGGAAAGAAACTTATTTCGCATTTGCATGAGACGAGACCAAACCCAAACTATGTTCAGATCTTTAAAAAAAAAAAAAACACTCCTCTAGAGAACTAGAAAGACAGAGAGTAGATCTGAAATCACATATATATATATTAAATTTAACCAAACTCAAAAAAAAATCTGCAAACTATATGTTCATATAAAAAAAAAATCAGATGAATCAAGAAACAGAGGGCACATCTGAGCATCTACAAGTTAGAGTAAAAAAAATCATACCCATATACATTAAATTAAACCAAACTCAAAAATAATCTTTAAAATATATTTTCAGATCTAAAAAAAAAAAAAAAACAATCTGCAAACTATTTTAGATCTAAAAAAAATTCAAAGGTTGGCAAGATGGCGACGAGCATGGACACTGCATGACTCAATAACGAAGAGAGAAAGAGAGATACATGGAAGAGAGAGTATTAGGAGAGAATGAGACATGGAAGGACGTTTTAGGTGAGGTTTTTGAAAAATGGGTGAGCTTGCTGACGGAAGAAGAGAAAATAGAGAGAGAGAGAGAGAGAGAGAGAGAGAGAGTATTAGGTTAGGAGAGAAGAGATATGGAAAGAGCTTTTTTTATATATATATAATTTGGGGAGAGAGAAGAAGGAAAAAGTTTTTAGGATTTTGTGTTTTGGTCAAATGATGTCGTGTGAAATTAAGGGGTATTTTGGACTTTTACTCTTCACATGTGAAAAATAGAGAACTTTAGGAGTAAGCCATGTAAAAAAATTCTCCCAAATTGATAACTATTCATAAAATTGTTGAAAAAAAGAAGAAGATCAATCTGTATTTGTTTATATATATATATATTGTTTTTCCAATCTCTTAATGATTTATTCTTATTGATTTCTTAAGATATATAATTTCGAAAGTTTAATCTTTGTTTTATTTTCCTATGAATTGAATTGTTTATTTACTAACATCAAATTTATAATGTTATTTGAGGTGCATTTACAGTTTCAAATGTGGTATAGTTTTTTTTTTTCTGTTAAACATAAAGGATGAGATTTTTTAATATAATTATATAATCAAATTATGTAATATTTATCATTGTATTTTTGAATTTTTAAAATTATTCTGGAAATAACAAACATACAACATTCGCATTTGATTTTAGATGTTAATAGTAACAATAAGTGGAATAGTATATTTTCAAATTTTCATAAAAAAAATAAATTGTAACTTCTTAATATTTTAAACATAAAAAATTTGGTTTTTACTATTTTACTTAGACAGGTGTGAGAATGTTAAATCAATTACTTTTTTAATTTTTAATATTTCTTATACTGTCATAGAAAAATTGAAATCATTAAGAAATTCTTGAGTATTTCATTTTTGTGTCTTAGTAGTGCTAAGAAAAGGTTATGAAAATTCTTGAAGTAAATTAAGATCATATGGTTTTTATTATTAAAGTAAGAGTTAAACTGCCTTTGGAGAGATGCAATGATGAAATTATTATATACTATAACATTTGTAATCGTTTATTTATTTGAAAATTTATATAATGGTGAAATCTTTTTATACATATTTATAAATAAATGTTTGATAATTACTGAGAAATTATCTTCTCACAAAGAAAGGCAAGATTTAATAACATTCTTCAATAATATGTTAGTATAGTCCATAATTTAAAAATATTTTCTCCCATATAAATATGAAATAGATTCATTTTTTAAATATAGAAACATAATAAAATTACCATTACTATTTTTATTGATTTTTTTTTTTAAAGGACAACATCGACCTTATTCACTCTATATATATACCATTTTGGTAAATTTAGTCAGCCAGACGTTTGGGCTACATGGAGAGGGCGTGGCTTGATATCTCTACGCCGCATGTACCTCAAAAACTGTCCTGGTAGCTCTTCCAAAAGAGCCTGTACCACAGATATCCGCCCACCTGCCCACACCACAATTCACTTTCTTAGTTCAACGCAAACCAAACTGATGATACTAACGTCAAAGTAGAACTGGTTTTTGGGTTATAATTTGTAAAGCATCCAATTATCTATCATGGTTCATGCTCATAAGATTAGAGGTGACTGAAAGGCTTTGTATGGACAAACACAGTCAGTGCGTACTTACCATGCACATCTCGCATTGAAACAAACTGTACGATGTCATGCGTAGCAACACGACCTGTAGAGCTCTCTAATCGTTGTCCATTATCGGCATCAAGAACCTGCCATAAACTAAGTGAGATAGCAGATTGATTCAAGGCGAAACTCTAAAGATAATTTACTGAAGATCTGGGATACTAATAATTCATTCACAGGAGTGTTAGAGGAGGTTGTTAAATTAGAAAACAAAGGTTTACCTCCATTTGTCCAAAATCTGCACCTCCCACCCCCACTATAAGAATTGATAGAGGAAGATCAGATGCCTTCACCAATGCGTCTTTTGTTTCTTGAAGGTCAGTAAGGACTCCATCCTAGAAAAGGTGGCAATTTATTAAATTAACGGATGAGGGAGTGATGGAAAGAGACATCAAATAAAGTCAAAATTCTATTTACCGTAATAATGAGCAAGACGAAATACTTGTTGCTATTGTACGAGAGAGAGTGGCCTGCAGTTCGAGCAGCTTTGTTAATCACTTGGCCAAATAAAGTTGGTCCTGCTAGAGCTACATTATGTAGAGCACTTGCGTAAGCAGTCATGATCCCCTCAACTCCTTCGACCTATTAATAATAAAAGAAGCTGAATGTTACTTAAAAGTACAAAAATGCAGTTTTCATAAGTATATGAACTTGTTGCATTGTGTAGCTACTAAGACCTTATGCCTACTAATCCTAAAATACAAAGGGTAATGATAGACTTACAATTCTTTTACCACCACTTTACTACTTTTTAGTGTATTTGTTTTTTTTTTTTTTTTTTTTTTTTTTTTTTAAGTATTTTTTTAATATCTTTAATCGTTAAGAAAAAATTTAAAAAATATACAATTTCACTAATAATCACTTTCTTAACAGTTAAGTAAAAGAAAAATTTTTTAAAAATTAAAAAGAGTAGTAGAAGGGTGGTAAGGCTATCATTATTCAAATACAAATAACTTATTTTCAGTGTGCAACTTATGGTGGTATCTTTTTTAATGGATTGCGAAGACTTTCTATAGGGTGTTTACTGTTTTTCAACTAATTTATTATAAGTTTTCTATTTGCTTAAAACTTACTGTGACACCCTATTCAAGACCATAAAAAATAATAGTAGGGAAGAAAAAATGAGAAATATTTAAATTTAAGGACAAACAATGATGGTGTATCCTAGTTTTGGATGCTGAATTATCAAAAACTACAAAAAGTAAGATGAATAAAGGAAGCCACTATATCAGTTACTAAATTATCCGTATCGAAATATGTTAAAAAATAGAGTACTTCATTTCTCCAACAAAAAAAATTCCGGGGCTAACTATAAGATTGCAAGACGATAAACAAGATACGTGATACTGTTTGAAAACAGCTAGTATATCACATCCAAAATGCTGATCAGACGATGCAGCAAATTAAGAATTATAAAATCAGCTCCTCTCACCTCAGAGTCGCCAGCACTTCCATTCAAGTTGAAACAATGAGAGATAGTGCCATCAGATGTTCTTCCTCCAAAGCCCCAAGCAGGAAAACGCTTATCAGAATCATAAAACTGAATGACCTCCCCGACATCTATTATAGCCTGCAAATAATTTAGTTAATCACACAGAGTAGTGATGATTTCCTTTTTAAATATATGTTAAATTTTGTTTTAGTTACAATATATATATATATGTTATGTTAAAGATGGCTATTGATGTGAGCAACCAAATTGGATATTGAAAACAAGTCACTAGATCAAATTGAGTCATAACAGACAAAAGACAGCAATTTAGAAACACGTCTATGGACCAAATCAATGTAAATGAAAAATACACCTATACAAATTTCGGAGTGAAGCTAATATCCTCTTGAAAGCACCAGAGGATGCACAGCCTTACGGCCCTTACCTTCTGATATGAATTCAACCGGCCAGAAGGATCAATGTAGTGTAAAGAATCTGGATTCCGAGGATTTCCATTTGAGGCTGGAAAAAATAACTTAAATATTCAAATTATGAAAAGACATGCAGCAAAAGCCTTTATAACTAGAAAAAGAGAACCAAGCAATTTTTTTTTATAAGTGAAAGACCAAACAAATTCAATTACCACAAGTATGCTAAATTATTCCTATAGAAATTCAAATAATATTTACCTGTAAAGTCAACAGCAACCATAAAGTTAAGCTCAAATCCACTAGAAATGTAATCAAGAAAGCTGTATTGTTCCTTCTCGCAAAATTGATCCACAAACAGCTGTCCCTTTAAAACCTGTATTGACAATTATTTTTTTATTGGTAAACAAAATTTTACTAATTAAGAATAGGCAAAAGCCCAAGAATACGGGACATATAAAAGAGCATCGCCTGTGCGTGCTAGTTTAGTGATAAAACCTATATTGAAAAATTATTGGACAAATGAGGATCTAAATAAAAGGATTAACATAAAATATTTTATAAAATCTTTCTGCAGGAATGAATACGTACCTTCTCAGGACCATGATGAGATGTTAAGGTAAGATTGGCACCGCTTCTACCTTTATGAAGTTTTTCCAGGTCTGCCACTGACTTCTGAAGCTTACTGATGAGGTAAAATTAAATAAATCATTTTCTTTAGACCAGAGACTAAACCACGATAACAAGCAAAAGGGAAAACAAATCAACATGAATCTCTACATTCGATGAGTTCCACCTACCCAATGAGCACATGATTGCCACTGCTGTTGAAATCAAAGCACTCGATAATTAATGGGTTATCCTGTATCAAGTCAAGCTTTATGTGCCATGTTCATCATCTTAATCATCAAAATAATAGAACATACAATAATCTATGATCTGATGCGACCAAGAATCATAAGGTGACAAACTTACCTTACTTCCAAACTGCTGCATACTCAGGCATAGGGGCTTCCAAGTTGGATTTAAATTGTTGTTCACCACCTCAGTCTTGCATATTGGAATGGAGCCCCCACTCTCAACAATTCTAGATAATCTTAAAAATGGATCCTAGAATAAAATGACAAAATTTAAGAATGAAACATAATCAGGAATATACATGCATAAGTGACACAAAAAACTTTTAAGGTATCTGCTTTGCAAATACATACACTTTTAGAAAAAAGGTCCTTGTTATCCAAGTATGAACAACGTAATATCATCTCCACTGCACTCCTTGAAGCAACCAATTCCTCTGCATGGATTGTGAGTACCCCTAAGTTCCTCAAACCAGTATGCCCACTTTTGCCATGGAGATTTAGGGTTAAACTCCGACTTTGTTTTGTCACTATCTGCCATGTAAAATAGAGAGAGTGAAGGGATATTGATGTTCATCTCATGATGAGCAAAACAACATAAAATAATTTAAGCCACTTATTTGAAAATGGCAGCAGTTGGAAAGCATGTAATCTAATATAATAAAATATCTCCAAAGTAGGGAACGAGCTCACACAATGGTCTTTCTGCTGTTAAAATTTGTAAGGTGGAAATCCTATAATTAAATAACTTTGCACTCAATTTACACTAGCTTAGTGAAAAAGCATTATGTATCCCAAGGTGATACCTCTGATAGAACACAAGTGGCCTCTCCAAGAAAATCTTGATCCTCCAATTTCAATGTCTGCAAGGCAAAAGGATACATATGCATACATACATATGTACATACGTACATACATACATACACAATTGGCATCAGATATCTGTTTATAATTGTTTATTAACTAACTTTGTTGCCATTTCAATATTTATTAACATGTATCAACAAAATTACCGTTGAGCAGAATTGCAAAAGTAAAGCATGATCAACACATTTTCTCAAAGAAACCAGTATAAAATTCACACTTTACAATGTATAAGACTTTTACCTTGCAAATTGCAGTATTCAGCACTTAAGATTGGCAGAAATACTACAGTCATAACACTAGCATGTTGATCTTTTTTTTCTTTTTATGGTGTATATATATATATATTTTTTTTGATAAGTTTGTTTATGGTATATTTCAGTACAACTTATAATTAAACAAACATAATCTATAAAATAGAATTGAAATGATAAATACATTTTTCTTTGATTGATTAACAATAATTTTATTGATGGTAGAAAGTAGGCATAGCCCATGCAAATGGGAAATTGAAATGATAGATACGAAGCAAAAACTAGGATATACCTTCACGGGTATATTATAATATTTTGTATCAATATCATACACATGAAATCTGGATCAAAAAAAGAAACGAGGGAATCATGAGTCAAAGCAATCAAGCTAAAACGGGACTTGCGGTAAACAAGATATATCTCCACAAAGATGAGCACTTAAAAGGAAGTTGCAAAGCTTACACCAATGGCTGCATGATCTCAAACTGGAATGCAACTGTAACTTTTTCTATCCACGTAGGATTCAAGCTATTCAGTACAACCTCAGTACGACCTAACTCTTCCAGTTTTCCATCTATTTTCTTAGCGTACACCACTGCCATGGGATCACTCTGAATAAAATAAAATATCTTTAGCTTAACTGAAAGTAAGTACAACAAGCCTGATCAAAACATGAATGAATCTGATACAAGCACCTAAACAAACTTCGGTGAACTGACAAACTCAGGCATTCAGATATATAAGCACCTTTTATCAGAAACAGCTAATATGGAGTACTTGTTTAGCTTGCTACATGTGTATATACTACTCATGGCACATGTAATTTTCACACTGCCTATAAAACAATGACAAGCACTCATAAACTTTTTTTTTTTTTATCAGCAAACAAGAATTTTATTGATGAGTAATAGGCATAGCCCAAGTCCCCGTGTACTCATATTCTAAAAGGAAAAACACTAAAAACAAATGTGGTGTAAGCTTAGTGTCCAGCAATTTTGAGCAAACAATACTTAAAACCAAAGCAATGGGGTCATAGGTTTAGTCATCAAAAGGTTAAGCTAACAAAAGAAGCAAGAAAATCTCAAAATTTGAAATCCATTTCTTGTTTGAGAGTCTCCACGGAGGCATATAACCTCCTAAGTCCTGATCAACAAATCCTAGAGCTACCAATGCTCTAGGATCATCAATATGAAATAACCATACAGTTATCATCCACATATATAGTATTCCAACCCATTAGAAGAATATGGTGAAAGTCACAAAACAGGAAGGCTAAACTCCAGTATATCTAAAATACCCCTTATATACAAATATCTATCTGAACAAAAGACTTTTAAAAAGCATTAGCTAAAATATAAAGCAATGGACGTGAGCTCGCATGCCCTTTTACATGTGAAAACCACACAGGTGATTGTCATCTCAAAACTTAGACCTAATCAATTCATAGAATTATGTGTGTCTAAGAAATATTATACTACACTTCTCGATAATATGGTGTGAATTGGATCATAATTTCCAAACCTCTAATAATAGAACTTATTTTAATAAGCAAGTAAACTAAGAATATAAAATATAAAGGCAATGAAAGTGGACCATAGAGCACATAAAAATTCAGTAAAGGAAAAGTTGCAGTATAATCCCTCACTAAACATCACTATCAAACATAAGGTTAAGAATACAAAGAAATACGTACCTTTGAAGTGATGTCACGATCACACAAGTTAAATGCAGCCAAAGATAACTGCAACATAGATTTAAATTATATGAGTACATTTTGAGAAACCAAAATAAACAAGTTAACAGTACAGAACAAAATGAAAGACAAACTTCGGATGGGACAGTATTATAGGAGATTTGGATCTGGGCAATTGTTATTCTATCTGCATGTGCTGCTATTTTGTTTTAAACCACTTTCTTTCATCTCCAACGGATGGAATTCGTACAGTTCTCCTCTTTTTACAGAATATTAACCAGCCATAAGAGTTGTGAATTTTCCTGAAAAAAGGTATGGAAAGTGAAAGTTCCTTCCAAGGTTGCTTTTTTCTGTTGGGTGGTATCCTTGGGCAAAGTGTTAACAACTAAAAATCTTAGAAGGAGAGGTATGTGCAATGCTGATTGGTGTGTCATGCGCAAGAAGGATGGGGAATCTGTTAATCACCTCTTTCTTCATTGTGAAGTGGCCAGGTTCTTGTGGAATGAGGTTTTGAATTGGACTGGTTTACTTTGGTAGGGTGGAAGGGATTGAAGGGTAGCAAGAATATTGTTCATGTTTGGAAGATGATTCCTTCTTGTCTCATATGGTGCCTATGGCTTGAAAGGAATGAGAGATGCTTCGAAGACAAAGAACGTTCATTAGGAGAACTTAGGGATTTTTTCTTTAGTACTTTTGAGTTTGTGGGCTAAAACTTTTGTAATGGAAGATAATTTACAGAATCTATTTTAGTTTTCCTTTCGTTTTTGGAAAGTAGTAGGTATTTCCTTTATATACATCCTGTGTACTTGGACTTATGCCTATTTCTTGGGAATAAAATCTTTTATTATTTATCAAAAAAAAAAAGTTATGAGTATTCAAACCTTAAATTTCATGACTTAGATTATGCTTGGATGTTTTATCTTACTCAAAATTTTCATCTCATCATTACAATTTTTTCAAATTCCTATATAAAATATAATAAACAATTCAACTTTTTCAAATCCCAATACAAATTTTTTAAATTCCAATTTAATTTTTTCAAATCTTCAAACTAAAAAATAATATTTTAAACTTTAAAACAAAACACAAAATTCTCATCTCATCTCCCAAACATAATCTTAGCTGTTATTTCTAACAAAATGAGTGAAACAAATGGGGGAGCAATAGTGGTCAACATCAGTAAGAAAAGACAAATAAAAGCATCTAGTGGTCTAGGATATGAGCAAAGGGATAACATTGGTCCATTCCAAATCCTCAACAACCAATAGATTCTAAAGTAGCATATTATCATATATTATAGACATAATTTGGAATCAATGGCTTTGTCTGATACCCTAAGGCCCAAAGTTGGAATGGACGTCAACAAAAAGGGAATCTTGCTCATGTTACACTTAGGGGAGCATTTTGTAGTTCGCCTAACTGGCTCATATATGTGGTACATGGCAGCAACGTAACAACGCAACCATAGAAAGAACATGCATGCACATACATTTTAATCAACTATGATGTATGGGAAGTCTGTTCACACTGTAAGCAAAACACATCATTTGTCTAAGCCCTCAAACACATGGAAACCCCACAATGCTACCTATTTCCCAATTCTAAGAAATTATTTATAGGCCAAACAGTAAAGTAAGATTCTGCATCAACAAGTCAATGGCTAATAGAAACAGAGCCAAGAGGGGCCCGGGGGCTCCAGCTCCCCAAAGCAGTGAAGAACAATAGAAAAATAATAAGGTTCGGTGCAACTTCTCAATGATCCCTCCCCTACCAGAGGGAAAATAATCATAATGGCCCCTCTTAGGTTTTTAGCCTCATCCCCGAGAGAGAATACCAAACTCAACATAGTGTTGCATGCCCTGCATGCTTCATTTATCAAGCATAAACTCAGATCTTGAAGAGTTTATTAAGGAGGTATATTTTTTTTCTATGATGTGGAACCTCATCAAGACAAGGTCCTTTGGATCCACCGCTAGATAATAACCTAGGATGAGGGCTCGTTTAGGAAGTGAGATGAGATGAGAATTCTGTGAATAATAGTAAAATTGTTTGAGTTAAGATGTTTTATTGGGTTTTGGGAAATGAAAGAGAAAAAAGTTGAATAAAAATATTATAAAGTTAAAATATTGTTATAATAGAATTTTTTAACATTATTTTTGTTTTGAAATTTGAGAAAGTAGTATTATTTTTTGTGTTTTGTTTGGAAGTTTAGGAAAGTTGTAATGATTAAGTAACGATTAGATGAAAAAGTTGAAAATTTGGAATTGAAAAGTGTTTGTTTTGGGTGATGTTTGAGAAGAAAATTATGATAGATTTTGAGATGAGATGGGATAGTTTGTGTTCACATGCAAGCCCTTATCGTCAGGCTATACAATGAAAACTACTTTTTATGATAACTTGCCAAACGTATGCATGCAAAACAAAACACTAATATAAATACGAAATCATTAGCAGTATTTATTTATTTCTGGTATAAGAGGTTCAGTTTTATGGTCAAGCTCTGCAGCTTGCATTTATTTAAGCATGGTACTACAGGTGAACTTTTCCTGAAGAAGAATTAGATCACCCACTAAAAAGTAAATATACTCGTGTTATTCTTGCTTTTATTGTGTTTTACAGGCATTCCCATTGTAACCATTCGTGAATAAAATTATGATGGGGTCATGAAACTGGAAACCTAGTTCTAGATTCAATTTCAGCTAGCTTAAAAATTGATTGAAATCTTAGGTATGAATCTTTCATCCAAAGTGATTCCCAGAATGCATCTTCCACAACATGCCATACAACCGAACAAGTGGGCACTGTACCAAAGCAGTGTCTTTGCTTCCCAGATTGCTTCCTCCACGACATGCCACACAACCACACAAGTTGGGGGCAGTGCGAGAAGGCAATGTCTCGTTCTCAAATTCACTGTGAAATCAAATAGATTATTAATGAAATATGGAGTAACAGAGTATCAGTCCACCTATAATTTGCAGGAAAAAGAAAGGACCTTCAAGCACTATAGTTCTTGTTTCTCCAGTAACCAAATAGAAAGTAACAATTACCATGATATAAATAATAATAACAATAATAAAATTAGGACAAGTAAAGGTGGTTTGAACCAAAAAATAATATCCTGTTCAACTCTCGTCCCAGCCTTGTCCTCGACAACAAAACAGAGCACTAGAGATTAAAGAAAAAGTGAACTCTGAGAATGACTACACAGAATAACAATAGTACGAGCTTCAGCCAATGTGGGGTAACAGAATAAGTAATGGTACGAATTTGAGCCAAAGTTATGCAGCGAATAAACAATAGGACAAGAAGTAGAACTCACACACACACACACACGAAGTTGCGCGTGCAATATAATTGCAAAGAAAAATTCTTTCCCATTTACCGTCTCACATCGATGAAAAACACTTATATTCTATAAAAAAATTATAAATATTAAGTGTGAAAGTAAATAATATCTGATTCATATTGACGAGTTCCTCAATTGCAAACTACAACGAGTTAATAATAAAAACCGCTGCAACTACCTCGATTTGCGTGTAGAGTTGCTGGAGCCCCCGAGACTTGTAGAAGAAGTCAACAGCATCGTTGTGGCCGCCATTGTTGTGGGTCATGGTGGTGGCCGCTGTGGGCCTCTGTTGGACCCCACCCACGGCTTGCTTTCCTCCTTGCACATCCGAAAAGCAATTTCCCATATCTCTATCGCTCTCTCTAAAACCCTGAATAAACGATTCAGAAGATGTTTGTAACATAAGATTCCCTGCTCGGTCCTCTATTTATAATAGCCGAGAACATAAAACGAGTAAAATTCTAGGAAATTGTCACCTTTCTAGAGTCCAAGACTCTTCCTTCTTTTGTTTTTTAGACTCTTCCTTTTTGGATAAAAACGCGGTAGATGATTTGATTTCAAAGATGAGAATCGAGATACAAGGAGGAGCATTCTCCAAATTAATTACAATCATATATGAGATGGAAAGAGCATTTTTGTCAATAAGCAAGCCATAAAGTTGTCATTTTTTCTAATATTAGAAATCTCCCGCTTAGCAAAATTTTTCATCCACTGTTTTGCTTCACACACAAACATACTAACACTGTTCCAACCTTCCATTTATGGCAACGAGTCCACCTCACTAATAAACTGTCCAAGGCCTAGATCCAAACTAAACTTAATAGCTTGAAGAGTTCCAAACGTCTCAGCTAGTAGAGGGCCTGGAAATAAATGGTCACGAAAGGACCATTTATATATAAAATATATATATAATTCATTAATCTTTAAATCTTTTTTATTCACTTAATTATAAATACAGGACGTATCCAATAAATTTTTAATTGGATGTAAACCCAATCCTATCGACTAAAATATAATTGGAAAGAGCTTTGGAACAATAATATTAAGTCTATGTCTATTAAAATGAGTCGTCATTTTGCAACGTACGACTATATATTATAAGCAAGGAAGAAAAAGAGAAGAAAATATTTATAATTATTTTTTTATATTTTGCCACTACACTAAAACCATATGTTAATTAATAATTAATAACCCAATATTTTATCTAGCATTCCAATGTGAAAGGCCCAACCGAATAGCAAGAAAATGAGCAATGTCCTAATGTGTAGTTGGTCATGTATATTTTTAGCATAAAATAATTCTTTTGAAGATGAACAGGTATCGATCACTAAGTTTGAAGAAAACTTTGATGGTACTATAGTTCATATGTAGAGCTTCTTCATTTTGACTATTCCAATACAAACCATTTTATTGATATTTATCCAAATTTTGGATATGCACTAACATTTGGTTAAGCTCATGCCAGTGCTCTAATAATATTCAAAGGACATTGTTACTGTGCCGTTCAAGATTTATTGTTGGGCGTAATTCTTAGTGCAAATTGTATTTTTTCAAATATATTTTAAACATGCATCTTTATGTAATTTTTTAAAATACATTAATATACTAATTATCAATTCTTTAGTCATTAAGTAAAATAAATACATGAGCGATCAAAATAAAGGGACAAAACCACGTAACATACTACCATTTTCCATATTCAAATTCCATTAATGCATGGATTTGTGGAAAAAGTTTTGGAACCCCAAGGGCCGGGGCATGTTATATATATTACGTGTGTGCCGTGAGCGAAGCATGCTGACATATTATTAATATTGCAGCGTGACATATATATATATATATATATAAAAGACGATATGGAATTTTTTTCCACGTACGTTCATTAATTTTATTTTGCCTCGAATATCCCCATTAATCATTAATCAATATGAAAGCCATAATTAATTATCACGTACGTACGTACGTGTTATACGATATTATTATTCTACGTACATAATATATATTGTACGTATTATATTTATATATATATCCTGCATATTATATATGAATGTACGATATCAGTAAAAACAAGAAAACCAATATTAATTTGTTTGGACGTCGAGGTTGGATATCAGTATTATTAATTTTAAACAGCTAGCTGGCATGTATTTATATATTTATATATAAATATATATATATATATGCATAGGTTGAATATATGCGCCTGGACTTTGCGATCATGATCATGATCTTTAACATACAGCAAAGTGCTGGCGGGCATGTTCATCCGGATAAGAACGAAATATATATATATATATATATATATGAGTTGGAAATAAGAGGAAGAATTCCACAGGTCGTTGGAACTGATCTTAATCATGTTCAATTGGTCGTACTAGATCACGACATTAGAATCTTTTTTATAAACATAAATTTTAGATTAGGATCTAGTAGAATTCACACGACCGAGCTCTCTACAACTTAGATTGCAAGAGAGATATATAAAACGTACCCCATGAAATAGATTGTACATACGTACGACTATTCTTTTATATATATATATATATAAGAATAGTATATATATATATATATATATACAAGAAACCCTAGATCGATGATCAATCAACTAATTATAAAAACGACGACTAGTATACTTTAATGTAACAAGACGGCAAGTAATTTGTATTTTCAGGTAAGTTTCGATTAGTGGAATTAAATAGGACCCGGTCAAGGCCAAGTCAATATATAATGGATAGGTTCATGATGAACATGCCATACACGAATTCAAAGCAAACATCATTTGTACTATCTTTTTTTAGAGTCATTAATTCTATTTTATATATATATATATATATATAGAGTCAAAGCAAATTTCATTCAACAATTGACTTCTCGAAATTACTTATATAAAAAGATATGTATATAGCCTGATAAACAGACGTACGTGATCAGTAATGCATGCATGCATGTATCTGTAATATCGTCCTGATTATTCGATTGACCAGATTTATTATAAGCTCGCGATGTTCCTGTTGTTTTGACCAAGCTGTGATCATGGTGTTATAATTTTGCAACCAAATTAAGAAGCAATTTAATAGATTGACCAGAAAAGTATCAATAAGAGATTGGAATTTGGTACGAGGCTTTTGAATAGAGAAAAGCTGGGGGCCGGATGGGTGCCAAAATAATTTTCACATAGGCCACTAACAAACAGTCACATAGGCACTCCAGAAAAATCAGAGATGAGTCTACATGCACAGAACAAACGCTCTCCCTCTCTTTCTTTCTTCCCCAAACTTCACGACCCCAACTCGGCAAGGAAAGAAAGCAGGGATTCTGGGTAGGGCAGTGAAATCAACAGGGGCCTGAGCGTGCTTGGCGTGGCCTTGAGGGAAGTAGAAGACCTTGGAGTTAATCGGAGGCATCTGGACCATACCTTCGGCACAGGCGTGCCTCAATTAATCTTAGAATGAGAATTTTGAGAGTTGAAAATCAGCAATAAAACAAAACAGTCTCTTTTATGATTATTATACTGGAATTTTTTTCAAGTAAATAAAGGCTTCTACTCCACAGCGATTGAAAGAGCTCCAATCTATAACTCAGTAAATGTTGTGAGCAACCGAAAAAATATCAAAAAAACAAGTTAAGCATGCATAAGAGTGAACCACTTCATTAAATTCACACCCCTAATTGGGTGAGGGCTATGGTTCTATGAAAATAAAAGTCTAATTTTTCACTTTCTTTTATGAGCATTAAAATAAAAGATAAGCAGCCGGAGACTCTTTACATAGACTCAAAAACTTTATGGAAGAGAGACATTTTGTACACTTTTTGAAGCCCGTTTTGAGAAGAAAGAAGGAGAGGGAGAGTATTTGTTTTGTGCATGCGGGCTCATCTCTGATTTTTCTTGAGTGCCTATATATGTGGCTGTATCCTGTATCTTATTAACCCGTGTGAAAATTATTTTGGCACCCGTGCCGCCCCAAGCTTCTCCCTTATGAATATTCTATGCTAGCTCTTCACGATCTTGACATTTACTTGAAATTGCACTTATTGATGTGACATTATTTAAGTGATTTCTTATATTAATATCGCTATATATAGATAAGATGAAATCATGCATTGTCAAAGTGCTCACGGCATGTCTCATCCTTATCATCAACACCCCAAATTATAATCATGGGAAAGTACTCCAACAGACTAGAAAACAGTATTAATGTAGTTTTGTGGTTTCAGACAGATATACTTAATTGAGTAGTGTTACATGTACTTATAGTTTTATTTGCAAGATTCATGTTGTTAGTTTTCTTTTAAAACTTAAATTTTGAATTTCAAATTTAATTATTTTCAACATACCAATAACTTATACGTAGAGAAGTAAGTTTTTTTTAAATTTTTCATAAGTACATTTAGCATTTTCCTACTTAATTGCCAAAACAAAGGGGTTTCACAAAGAAATAATGGCTTAAATATTAAAGTCCAAGCTAACCCAGAAATCACAAAAGGGTGAATTAATGCATAAATAAGGCAATAATTAAAAGCAAAGGCAATAAAGAAACACAGTAGGAATAAGCTACAGTTGGTGCGAGCTGCTTTTAAAAAAGGAAATCGAGCTATAATTCTTGACCAAAGCATGTATAGATTCAAAAAGTTGATAAAATTAAAGGTGAGATAGGCCCAAATAGTTTATTCCAAGTTCCCACGGTAAACATGTATAGCAATTCTATGGGATGACCGTGTTTTATTGTACAATTGATTAATGGAAAATTAGTTCATTTCCTTTTATAAAAATGGTCCATTGGATTATGTGGGCTACTTAATTATCTATCTAACTGGTTTACTCCTCCTTTACCACTCAAGCTATATTTTAAATTTTTTATTTTTTTATTATTATTTTTAATTAATTTTGTAACATTCTTAATCATTAAAAAAAATTAAAATATATAATTTTATTAATAATCACTTCCTTAACTATTAAGTAAAATTAAAAATTAAAAAAAATCAAATATAAAAATAGGAGTAAATGAGTAGTAAATGGGAAGTAATCTTATTATTTTTCATTATCTAATCTACGAGCCTTGCCAAAATTTTAAAAAAAAAATGTAAAAATTTTACACAATGAAATTTATAAATTAATGACTTAATGTAATATGTCAGGTTGTAAAATTCATTTTATTATGATATCGATTTGACATATAGTAAAACACGTCATTTTTTAAATTTGTTTGAGTAAGATTTTTACGTAGACAAAAAAATAATAATAATAATAATTCTCAAATTAAAATAATAGATCATAATAATTTAGCCATGGTCTCTACAATCTCTACCTAATCATATCAATCATCGTAACCATATCAGTTTATAAACTCTTTTCACTGGTTCTCTTTATAAACCAAACATAATTTATTTCTACAGAAATTACATCTGGTTCCAAAAACCAAAAGCAAAAGTCGTTAGTGGATTGGTCTTTTTTTTCTTTTTGGGTGTGTCAAAGACTCAAACGAGTAAAACAGCTTTTTGAAGGGCTGAATCTTCTAATTTTTAGTACTCATGACTACTCGCTAAACAATTTGAAACTGAATTCTTCATTTCTTCTTCGAAATTCAGAGGACATGTCTTATAATATACAAGTGGCTGGGTGTCCAAGAATGAGTTGCTTCCAACCAATTTACACCTGAATTTAAGGTTTCGTCCCTCGCAATTCAAGAGTAGATGTCATCGAATATGTAGTTGGGTTGCCCAAGGACACTGACCAATTATCAAACCAAGTTTAAAAGTGGAAAAAACAAAGGATTACCGTGCTTAATTAGAAAAAAAAAAAAAAAAAACATCGACAAGATAGATGATATCAAACCCCAAAACATGCTACAACCAAAATGATTTTCATACTTTAATTAAAATGAAAAAGAAACATAATATATGTAAAGTTATATTGAAGCACAAGTGATTCCACCAGACAATTTTGATTGACATAATAACCATGTAGTTTTAAACTCAGTTTGGCTCAAATTTGGGGCTGGAATCTGTTCCCTTATACATACATTCTGCAATTGAAAGTGCAGCAGATGTAAGGCCGTGCTCCCTCATCGTTTATACTTTGCAGTCATCCATTTTCTAAACAACCCATAACACCACACAATTCAACTATGGAAAGTATATTAATCATTGCAGCCTTTTTCATCAATCTTTTTTTATTTTTTGGTTAATCTCAGTTAGCGATTCACTAGATGCACAGTCAGGCACTTCGCGACAAGTATAAACGTACACAGCCCACAAATTCAATGCCTAAATACCACCAGAAACAATTCAAGCAGTTCAAGTATTTGACTAGCTTTTATAACAAGGGGAGGCGAGGGAATGAAAGATGCAAATTCAGTTAGCGGTATGAGTCCGATAGACCAGCAAATGAGTACCGAGATGAAACAGGCCCGGGTGCGGCTTCAGGCTGAGAAGCCTGATAATGCTGCGTCTGGTTATTGTGCTGTAGAGCAGCAGCAGCATCATATGCGGAGTATAAGCTACCCACTCGATCATTTTCTGTCCTGTGTAAATGAGCAGTCTCAAGTGGATGCTTTACACCAATAGAATAAGAACCTGAAGGGGCTTCCTCTCTCCTCAGAGGTGGCAAATAAGGTTCCACTGATGAAGTACCATAATGATAAGCATTGTAAGGATCCTCTTTATAGAAGCCTAAAGCAGTCGCAGGTGTCACAGTTGCAACAGGAACAGAGGTGGGCATTTCACGTCTAGCGCCAAGACCATAAGCCTGATACTCTTTTTCATTCATGTAGAGAGGATCCGCACGAACAGTCTCTCTCTGTGCAGGGACGGTCTCCATATATAAATGGTCCGGCGGTCTCAGAAGATGCACTCTTTCATAGTCCATTTGGTATGTTTCAAAAGTAGGAGTAACATGAGGAGGGGGGATCAAATTTCTTCTATCTCCATGAAGACCATGAGCTTGATACTCCTTTTCAGTCGGGTAAAACTCCCTAGGAATTTCCACTCTCTGTAGAGTTGTCATACCTCTGTATGCAATATGCTGATGATCCCTTTCATGAGGCAGGGAGTGATAACTACTAGAATCACCATGAGTATAAGGATCGCTAGCAAGTGCTACCTTGTGAGCATGAGGCCACACTTCTTTAGCAACTAGCGGAGTGCTGACAGGCGGCGCAGTTGAATGTATTTCAGCAGGTCGGAAAAGCTCTTTGAGCTTCCTAGCCTGAAGGGAAAAATTGGAAACATTTTCCACGTCAAAATTTCAAAGAAGACAATGACCCTTAATAACGGAGAAAACAAGTGAATCATACTTGTTTAACAGTAAGCTCTGTTTTGAATTTGTTCTTTTCATCATAATTTTCCTTGATGGCCTGTTTAAAAACACTCTCAGGTAGCGGAAGACAGTCCTTCTCAATACTGAACCTTACCTGAAAACTGAAAAGTCATGAATACACCCACCTGGCTATACAGATGGACAAAACTTCAATAGTTATAAAGAGAAGTCAAGCTCCAAGAAAATCTGACCTGAACAGGGAATGCCCCACCAAAAGCTCTTGGTTCAAGTCTCATGCCACCAGAGGAGGATGCCGTATAAATCCCATAAAGAAGCTTCAGATCAAAATCATAGAGAAAAATTTTAAGCCCAGGTTTGACACCCATCACAACATCTTTTTTACTTGTTGTGACACCCATTACACGATAGCGAAAACAATCTGGCTTGGTCTTTGCATTGCACATGAAGATCATACCACCGATTTTTTCTTTCTCATCATGTTGGCCCTTTCTGGGGCCATCATGTGTTTCTTTGTTCTTTTGACTCGTAATTCTACTGTCTGCCGAGCCATGCTTTCCTTCATTTCTGTTTCTTTGTTTGTGCTTTCCCAACTCAATGATTGGCTTTTGGTTCCTTTTAGGTTGATTGCTCTTATTTTTATGCTCTTCATCTATGATATTCTTCTCTTTGCCTTCTTCTCTAGACTTTAGCCTTAAATCTTCTCCATTATTGCCGCTTTCTATGTTGCCATTCAGCACACGCTTATTCTTCTTTCTTTGTCTCCACCGAGCCTGTCGACCACCTTTATCTTTTCTGGAGTTCATGAAGTTACTGCCAAGAGACTTCTTTGTAATTTTAGATTTCGCCTTTAATGATTTTGGGGCTTTCTTTCTTGATGACTCCGGTCCAGTAAATGCCTCTGCAGGAGCTTCTGCTCCCTTCTTGATAGAATCTGGTTTCATAGATGCCTCCACAGAAGTGCCTGATTTATTTTTGTTTTCTTGTTCCTTCATGTTAGACTCTGGTTTAGTAGATGCCACTGGAGGAGTCTCTGCTTCCCTATTCTTTTCCGGTTCCATCTTTCACGAACCAATAGGCTGCCTGATCAAGATGTATCCCTGCAAACACGTTGCCACTGAAAAGATTTATCTTGGTTTTCTGTTCAAAACTGACAATCAGTACATTGTCATATTTACTAGAAATCTATCATCTGGTTTCAAAAAGAAGGAAAGAGAGTTATCACCACCGCATTACCGCCC
>QEOT01006404.1:18681-49638 GCA_003123785.1 Pterocarya stenoptera | reverse complement strand
TCCCTGACATCTTTATAGAAAGCTTTAGATGCAAAGGAAGTATTGGAAGTGGAAAATAGAGTGTTTGGCTCGTTTTCTGCTGAGCTATAACATAAAGACGTGAAGCACAAAAAATAGAAACCTAGCAAAACAAATGAAAACTTAACTATAGGAACCTCTCTAGAGTCATCTATTCATCTAAAACCAAAAGCATTCATGTTTTCCCTGTCAACTCCAATATCTAAGACCTGTAACTAGGCTATTTTCAACCATCAAAGGTCTGGACAAGCAGTACGACTATTTGAATACTGTCTAATGTGGTCACTTACGTTTTAACATCTTGAGTAGCATCTAATGTAATTCAATAACACTAGCACACAACACCATACATAGTGAGGAGAAAACGTGCCATATAAAAAACTATTTCCATTACTTCCTTTGTATTTTGTGTACACAAGCTATGCCTATTTCATTCATATCAATAAAATTACTCTTAGTTATCAAAAAAAAAAAAAAGGTCCTTCGTTTTTTGTTGCTTTTCTGGAAAAACAACTAAGACATTAAATCGGTACGGTATTACGGGTAGAAACATTACTTCCATTTGGCGCTTCTTGCGGGCACACAATATACAAACTATAATTGTGCAGAAAAGTTGTAACAATTTAATACCATCTAAAGTAATTCGTTACAATCTCTGTGCACTTTACAAGATAATGCTCCTA
Source organism: Pterocarya stenoptera (assembly GCA_003123785.1). Taxonomy (NCBI): domain Eukaryota; kingdom Viridiplantae; phylum Streptophyta; class Magnoliopsida; order Fagales; family Juglandaceae; genus Pterocarya; species Pterocarya stenoptera. Next base: position 48,937 of record QEOT01006404.1, on the reverse strand, counting down.
TACATATCCTCGACTAAATTTTTCAGGGAAATCCTAAAAGCCATCACGAATAATTCCTTCAGAAATTCACATCCAACAAACCACATATTTCCATCAAGTTGGAAAACATCAATTCATTTGCAAGTTATTGCAACCCATTTTTATTAACTAAATTCACCAAAAGAATAAAATAAATCCTATATTATACGATTTACCCTGAGGAGAGAGGAAGCATTTGCACCGATAAATGTATGCATAGAACAACGAAAAAGCATTTTCCTAACACATAAAGCTCACTAATCTTAGACGGACAACACCGCATGTCTCTTGTTTCGCTGCCAAGAAATAAAAATAAAAAAATAAAAATAAAAAGAGAGAGAAACACAAAGAGAAGTACAATAAAAAATTATCATCTCATAACAATTTGACAAAAAATAAAATAAAATTCGGATAAAAAATTTGTAAGCGGTAATCCCACATTGATTAATTGAGAGGATGGTATCCCTCTATCGGCTTAAAAGCCCTAAAATACTTAAAATCATAGATCCAATTCTTTTTTGGTTTAAAATTCCCACGAATCATTTTCTTTTATTATACCTCGGCAACCAAATAGAAGTTACAGAACCCAGTAAAATGCAAGGAATTAGAAACAAAAGAAAGGAAAATAAACAGTTTCAATTAAAAATAAAACCCTAATACAGATACAGAGAGATATAGGAAGAGAGTACCTGGAGAGAGAGAGTGAGAGAGAGAGGGCCGAGAGGAACGTTAAAGATAATCTAGCAATATAATTTCGTAAGAGAGAGCTGCAAGACGATTCCGATTACGGGCACTGCTCTTTGAGCGGTAGTATATATAGATATTTTTTAGAAATGCCACGGGGCAAAATAATTTTACAAAAATAAATTGTAAATATCTTTAATGAAGAGTAATATAACCTCATTTTGTATACACAATCCTCTTATCTCATCTCATTTCAATTATTATAATTTTTTTAAATTTATACAAAAATATAATAAATAATTTAATTTTTTCAAATCTCAAAATAAAAATGATATTAAAAAATATGTTCTAACAATATTTTATTTAACTTATATTCAAAACATCTCATCTTATCTCATCTGAAGTGTCTATTCAAACCCAACCATAGTGAATGAATAATATTAGATACAATCCTAAAGCGTGAAATCATGCGCACTTATTTTGAAAAAAAGTAGAGTTTATTATTAAAAACATATATTTTTATGTGAATTCCATATTTATCTATTTTTTTAAAAGAGTACACGGGATTTACACATCTTAAAACTGTAAATATAATTTTTCATAGCCAATTGACTATATTGGCCTCCTTAATATGCATGTTTCTTTTTCATATGTGAAAAGGCAGAGATTCAATAAGAAACGAAAAAACTACAACAGATCTGTTAAAATTTTGAGTATTCTCTATAATCAAACTCAATACTTAAATAAAAAGAATGAATCAAGAAAAGTGCAGGAACTATGAAAGCAATGATAAAATGATATAAAGAACACCAAGAGATTACGTGGTTCAATTCTATTGATCTACATTCATAGTAGGAACCAACTAAGAGCTTTATTGAGGATTGAAAATCACAAGTTCCAGATTACAAGATCATCATCCCTCTCTCTTTTGGCTTACACAATTCTTAAACAAGAATCTGTCAACCTCTCTCAGACTCTATCTCCCTTCACTCTGTTTTTGTCTTTGTGATTTTTCCTTTTTCTATTATTCACATGACTAACAATACAATACAGCTCTTGTATTTATAGTTCTCATTTGAACTAACTTGCACAATTGAAATCAGAAGCCTTTTTTCTTGCCACCTCAGCACATCCTGCATGAGTTTAATTGGCTACCAATTTATCTTGTGTGCATGAAGAAAAGGTTGACATCACAACAATTCCTACCTTAGCAAGCTTTTCTTCCTTCCAATTTGCTCATTTCCTCTTCAGACAGTTCCTGCAATGTTCCCCCTATGAAGGGTACTCAGTACACTGTAATGTTTCCTGCAAACATGCCTAACTCAGTTGATATACCTCTTAGCCATATAGCTTCCTTGATTGCCCCAGTCATGACAATGTATTCAGTTTCAGTTGTTGATAAGGCAACCATAGGTAGTAGGTTTGCCTTCCAATTGATTGCTCCTCCAAAAACTGTAAACACAAAACCAGTTGAGGATTTTCTGGTGTCTATGTTTCCAGCATAATCTGAGTCCACAAAGCCTTTTACTTCACTTCCTTTTTGTACATTTTTACCAAACTTTAGTTCCAAGCAAATTGAACCAGATAAATACTGAAATATCCACTTAATGGCATGCCAGTAGGGTTTTCCAAGATTGCTCATGAACTTACTGATTATGCTAACAACATAAGTCAAGTCTGGTCTTGAGCAAACCATTGCATACATTATGCTTCCCACCATACTAGCATATGGTATTTTCTGCATAAATTCATTTTCTTCATTTGTTTAGGGTGCTTGAGTGACTAAAAGTCTTGAATGTTGCCCCATAGGTGTATTTACTGACTTTAGTTGGTTCATTTCAAATCTTTTTAGAATTTTTGAGATGTATGACTTTTGAGATAGATAGAGTATTCTTTTCTTTCTATCTCTTAGTATTTCCATACCCAAAATTATCTTAGCAGGTCCTAATTCCTTCATTTCAAATTCTGATTTGAGTATACACTTGACTTGTTCAATTAGATTTAAATCCTTACAAGCAACAACCATGTCATCTACATACAAGAGTAGATAAACCATATTTTTTCCAGATTGCTTGTAATACACACAGCTATCATAATCACTTCTCAAGAAACCATTTTCAATTATGTGTGAATCAAATCTTTTGTACCATTGCCTAGGGGACTGTTTTAGTCCATATAGAGATTTCTTTAGTAAACACACTTGATTGCTACTGATTTCATTTGACAAACCTTCTAGTGGTTGCATGTGTATGATCGCATCGAGTTCTTCATGCAAAAAGGCTGTTTTTACATAAAATTGTTCCAAGTGCAGATCTTCATAGGCAATAAAGGATAGTAGTAGCCTTATAGAGCTGTGTTTGACTACATGTGAGAAGATTTCATTGAAATCTAGCCCCCCCTCTTTGTGTAAATCCCTTTGCTACCAATCTTGTCTTGTATCTAGGCCCCTCAACCCCTGGTATGCCTTCATTCCTTTTATAGATCCATTTAGATCCAACCAATTTTACCTTATCTGGTTTGGAAACCAATTCCCATGTCTTGTTTTTATTAAGAGATTCAATTTCCTCATGCATGGCTAATATCCAGTTATGAGACTCTTTGCTTACCATAGCTTCTTTATAAGTCGTTGGTTTCATATAGACAACCTCTTCTGCAATTGTTAGTGCAAAAGCAGTAAGCTCAACATGGCCATACCTGTGAGGTGGTCTAATTACCATTTTCTGTCTATCCGTTACTAAGTTGTAGGAATTTGTATCACCTTGATTTATGTTCTTTGAGATTATTTTTTTTTGTTTTCTCAACTTGATTTTCCAGCTGAGGTGGTGAGCATTCTTCTTGCTCCACCTTCTGCAAGATCTTAGTCTTCTCCTTATTTTGTAAAGAACCCATGTTCTTTTCTCCAAGAAGTACATCCTGCAGACCTTGTTGAACAAGAAGAGCTCGCGTCTTTATTCTCCATAGGCCAAAATCATTTTTCCAGTAAACTTCTCAACATCAAACTTGGTTGTCCCCATCGACGTGGCTCTGATACCACTTGTTAAAATTCTGAGTCTTCTCTGTGATCAAACTCAGTACTTGAATGCCAAGAATGAATCAAGAAGAGTGCAGGAACTATGAAAGCAATGATAAAATAATGTAAAGAACACTAAGAGATTACGTGGTTCGATCCTATTGATCTACATCCACGGCGGGAAGCAACTAAAAGCTTTATTGAGAATTGAAAATCACAAGTTCCAGATTACAAGATTATCATCCCTCTCTCTTTTGATTTACACAATTCTTAAACAAGAATCTGTCAACCTCTCTCAGACTCGATCTCCCTTCACTCTGTTTTTATCTCTATGATTTTTCCTTTTTCTATTATTCACATGACTAACAATACAATACAGCTCTTGTATTTATAGTTCTCATTTGAACTAACTTGCACACTTGAAATCAGAAGCCCTTTTTCTTGCCACCCCAACACATCCTGCATGAGTTTAATTGGCTGCCAGCTTCTATTGTGTGCATGAAGAAAAGGTTGACATCACTCTAAGGTTCAAAATTAAGAAATTAGAGTATCATAATAATTACAACAACAACAATAATAATAATAATATGAATAGTAATAGAGTGATATGATGGTGGCAAGGGAGATGACAAAATATTATATCACAATACTCTCTAATTATAAAATGTTATATTATTAAAATTGTTTACATTATCTATATTCTGATAATGAATTTTTGAAATACCAAATCACCAAAACACAAGATTTTTTTTTATGTCTTTTTTTTTTTTTTTTTTAATTTTTTAAACGTTCTAGATTTTAAATTCACATTTTTAGACGGGGTTAAAAAACATGAGGACTACACGACTTTAAAAATTAATGAAGTTGGCAGTCGAGACATTATGATACTTTCCTCATTAGAAATGTATGTATATTTGCTTCTTTAGTCACCTTTCGTAAAATGTTGATAACTCTATAAATATGCACGTGATCAATCAACTGTGTTGTAACCATGCGAGCGCGCTTGAAGCTGCCACACCTCAAACACCAAGTCAAGGAATCGAACATCGACCAACCTCAGACCACAAGTTATACAGCTAAAAAGGAAATTCTCGAAGCAGCTACTTCACACCATTCTTTGATTCTCAGCATAATGGCATGATGCCTTCACAAGTCAAAAAACTAGGGTTATACAGCATTTCCCCGTGGGTCCGAAAGAAAGTTAATTAACAAAGGCAGGCAACTAGATTCAGTCCAGATAAATTTTGACATCAATCCCATTATCAATAAGGGATTGAACCACTGCTCTGATCTTCCCTTCAAACTTGTCCCTCTCCCTCGGCGTGTAGGAAGCAGTATACACATCAGCTTCTCTTGCCCTGTCGGCCAGAATAGCACCAACGGCCAAACATGCTGGTATATCTGACCGGGACTTGAGTACAGCTTTAATGTCTTTAGAGTTGGTACCAGCAACTGCAACCTGCTTACTTGTCACCCTGTGGGTGAGTGAGGCCGACACAAATCGTTTTGAAATGAACACATCAAGCGTAAATGGCTCCATGTAGGCTACAGTGCGTTGTTTGAACGATATATGCTTAGTTGGATTTTTTGACTTCTTCCCCTTCTGGTAAGTGTATGGCCTGCTATTGTCATCATCTAGGAAATCCTCTACCCCAAAGAAGCTTCTTGGCGCAAAATGAACCTGTAAAAATGCAACACCAGAAGGGACTTTATCTTGTCAAGAGTGATAACAATTCTAATCAACAAGTAGCAACTTTTACAATCGTCAAATGACTTCCATTCCTGCACAGTTGTGCCATACCAAGTATTATTCAAAATCACACTACAAGAGATACATCCCAAAGTCCTATTGATACCTACATTCACCTTAGCTTTATTTTATATGTGTACAGTACTCTTATATGTGTCCACCATCTATATTTCAATAAATTCAAAGGTGCTTGCAATTTGCAAACATGTTCAAACCTAATAGCGTCACTTACTTCCATTCACTCGTTAGAGGGGTTTCCACTACTGACTGACAGGTCAGGGGCTTAGCTTACTGGCTTGTTTAAGCCAGGGCAGAAGCAAATAAAGCTTGTTAGTGCTCACAAGGTACAGTTGCAACTGCCAACTAGTTCCAACTTACCACAGGAAGTCACCCATGGAAAAAGAGAGAACATTTGTTTGACAATATGAAAACCATAAACAGATTAGGGACAACAAATTCAGCAGTGGCAATGTTCATTTCAAATTTTCTTTAGATTTTTAGTTATTTGTCGTGAGGACAAGGCCCAGAATTAATGGTTGGTAATTGACACACAGGAAATTTTGAGCAAAAATTGGCTACCTGTCCATTGTGGAAACTGCTTGTGAGAACCAAAAAAGGAGGCCTAACTTTGTCCCCTCCAAATCCATTGATCCCTTTATTCCACGCCTTGCCCAGCACATGCTTCAACATCTTTTTAGCAGTCAACACCTAACAAACAAAACTTAATTCAGTTGCAACATAATCCAACCGAGAGATATAAACTGAAAAAAAGAAATTTGATATGTTAGGGGGAAAAGGAAACTATAAAATTCAGGAAGAAAAACCATTGGCGAATGCACATAACCTACTTTTACTAAGTCTTAAGGAGTTGATTTATTTTTTAGATTATTATTTTGATGACCTTGTAGAGGGAGATACATGTATATTTGATGGAAATAGATGAATTTATATTCATAAGAGTTTTTGAAAATAAATGAGGTTATGTTTATGGACTACTTATCCCTACACACAACAATCTTGTTTCCGCTTTTTATTCTGGAGACTATTATCTAGTAGATTGAATTGTTTTATCGAACCTCTAACCTGGCTCTAATACCAATTGTAATGCCCCAATCCCGGAGGGGTTGGAGAATTACCACTTGTCCCCTAAAACCATCTTTCACAATACAATACAAGGCCAGAGACCACTATTATATCCCGTGACAGGGCCATTTATCAAAGTAAAATAGAATCCTTGGTACCATCACAATCACAGAATCAGAATCGTTGGATCAAAACCAGAAACAAAATTAGATACAGAATCAGAAAGTTATGCTAAAGGTTTTCAGATGCCTAATCATATCAAAACAGAGTACTGAACAGATTCAGATCATTTTCACATATTCAAACAAATTACATCTTCACATAACATGTACAAATTTTCAGATTTCATATTGGCTCTATTTTTACACAGTTCAGAAACAACATGCCAAAAATAGCTCATGTCTACCCCAGTCATGATCACAAATATTTTCTCTCTACGGATTCCATGAGTTATGCAGATAAAATGACTGAGGTTGTTTTCAAGTTTTATTTTCATAACAAAACATGCATATTTTTCATAGAATCAACCTCAGTCAATTCTCTAAGACCGGAACCTGAATAGTAGTAGAGTCGCGACCTAATCCAAAAATATCACTAACATATTAATAACTTGTACACGTACAAAACCAACCAACTAATAAAATTGTAAAACTCGAAACTAAAGATCCAAGTTCACTCGTAAACAACCCATAACAAAATAGTCCATCCCATTACTGTGGGCTTATAATGGTCCAAATACAATGTCCATGCACTACACCAATAAATTAACCCAACTTCCTCAGGCTTCCCTTAATCATTCACCACATACACATCAAGCCACAATCCACACTTTTAAGTCAAAATGAAGTTGATCACGACATATCCAATAGCCAACTATCAGCCCACACACCTGGCTTATGCAAATTATCCCTAACATGTCAAACCGACATGCCCGACGACCACACAGCTACACTGTCAAATCTTGTCCACCCCCGAGTACTACAACCAGCAACTCCCAACAAGTCACACAACAAACATCCAGCAAGGCACAAACTGACATATCAGCAATCCCAAACAGCCCACAATTCGACATATTGATCAATAAAACAGCCCACATTTACAAGTCACTTCCTCACCTCAGTTTCCCACATTACATTCAAGAATGTCTCCACACACACCTCCCACTGTGTATTCACAATCTCTACAAATTTCAAACACACAACCAGAGACAATACAACGTCCAGTAGACACAAACATACGTCACACAATAACGATACGATGTTCAGATTGAAACTTAACCAAATTGCGTTCCGGTGATCTGTCGAACTTGAGATGAGGGACGCTGCCAAGGGCTGATTTCAATGACCTGTGCCAGACAATGTCAACCCGAGTTCGCGTGGTGGTGGTGTGGCTTGGCGAACGACGTGGGGCGGCCGACCGCTTGGTAACACGTGGCGGTGCACGATGGCTGGAATCGAAACAGTGACAACCCAGAGAATCGAGGGACGAGTAAGGCACAACCACAGGAAAACAAAATAAAGCTAACGGAAAATAGAGGAACGTGATCGAGAGAATTCGTGAGGGAATGGAGCACGGAGATACAGAGAGGAAAAGAGCAGAGAGTAGAGAAAGAGAGAGAGACGGAGAAATGAAGAAGTAAGGCTTACCGACCGACGAAGCGTGGAGAGGGTGGCCGCTGCCACGCGGCGGGAATCGAAGGAGCGGACGCAGGGGTGGCGCTCGATGCAGGGGCTCGTGTGAACGGAGAGGGAGTGAACCAAAGCTTACCTTAGTTCAATACCGTTCCGGTGAGGAGGCTCGACGGCGACGAGACTCCGAGAAGGGCCAGCGAATCACAGCCCCAAACCGCAACGAAGAAAATCGCAGGAGAGGAATGGCGTGAACTGCAGAATGGACATGAGAGGGATTTGGGAACGGTGAGATAGAGAGGAGGAGAACGTCCAGAGAGTTGTGGCGTGGGGTGACTCTGAGTTGTGGTTGCGTGAAAAGGGGAAGGGGAGTTATCGGGGAATGGGGGAAGAAAGAAGGGGAAAGACTGTTCTTGGGTAAAACGGTGCGTTTTGCACTTTTTTTTTTTTACTAGGCTGGATTTAGCACTTGGGCTGGGGTGTTCCCTACAAGAAAAAGCTGAAATTGAACAATAAGCTTCGCATAAAAATAAGTAGGCTCCAAATGCATAAACCACGCCAGCTTATGCCCATGCGAGGCACGACAGCAAAAGGTACGAGGCAATTGCAAAATTATTATTTAATTATTTCCGACAGCGAGAAATACGAGATTGTACACATATACTTGAGCAATTTATCGAACAACTAACATGCATATTGAAAAGAAGTATGAAAAAATAAACCAATTTACCGAATCAATCTGTTTGCTCTAACGATTCGGGGTTTATGTGAAAAGGGTACGTTTTCAATCAGAAAACACCCATGTAATGAAGGGTAGGAGAGGCCAAAAGCCTACCGGAGCGGAGCATTTGACAAGCTCACAGCATCCATTCAAATGGGAAATTGTCCCGCAGACATAGGAGAACTAGTTCCAAGTATTTAGGCATGTAGCAGCTACGTACATGATGTGAGCTCAAAATCAAGATTTAGAACACAAAGAAAGAAGCCAAATGTATACCTATAATCCCGTCTGTGTACTTCGATTGGAAAAAGCAGGAGGTCTCCGTTTCTCTCTACTTTTGCAGCCGATTAACAATCAATCGTATCGTCTATACTATACAGCGTTTCTTCTTTTTTATCCTGCGATGAATTTGATTGCTTTGAACCCGAAACAAAAGAAAAAAAAAATCCCGTAATCATCGATGTTAGGCGAATGTGTGGGAAGAATGAGTAGTGCTCCGTGAGTAATTTACTTATTCGAACTTCTACCTGTCAGTCCAGGTCTCAAGATAGGAACTAGGAAGAAAGAACTACCCCCATGCAAACCGACGCAAGTTGGGTCCTCGACTCCTCAGAGAAAGCAGTGAACAATGAGAAAGGGAGAGACTTGAGATGAAAGTGGACAGTAATTTTCTCGAAAATTTTTAGAAAAGTTCTAGAGTTTTTTTAATGTTTGGTCATTGAGGTAATATGAGATTATTATGTATAAATTATTTATTATTTATTAGTATTATTTATAAATTATTTGAAATCAACTCAACATAATCTTTTGTTTTGAGAAAAAAACACTGAAGTGTTATCACATTAAATTTATTTATTTTTTGTGTTCGACCCACCCTCAAATTCTTTAGTGATATGAAATTTACTGTTTAGATATCACATAGTTTATTAAAAAATTAAATATATAAATAAATAAATAGAGAAAACTTAAAATTTCAATCTTTTTCTTTGTATTTTTTACTTTTTTAATTTAAATATATATTTTTTAATTTTTTTTTTTTAACAAAATACGTGACATTACGTAATGGCGCCACATCAAGCAATTTGGAGGTTGAGAAAATATAGTAAGCTTGATTTAAAATATGTTTGAGATGGATAAAAGTTTTAGATCTATTTGGAGTTTGAGAAAATGTTGAAAGAAATTTTTTTTATTTTTTTTTATTTTATGAAAGTGTTTTAATTTTTGTAATTATAGAAATTGAGGCAAATGCTTGGATGCCTAAAATAAATATATTTGAATTTTGAATTGTTAAGGACGTGTTTTGAAGCCCACCAAGCTTTTGTGCCTAACCTGTATTAGGGAAGTTTGGTGCCCGATGTTCCAGAAAATACTTTTGATGCCTAAATATGTTTTTCCTTTAGAGAGAGTTTGTGATAAAAACGTAAGTCTAAATTGTACCTTTATTAAGGCTTTTATATCCCATTTTTCAGTGGGGTCACTATTGGCTTTGTGCCAATGGCTCATATCGGGGCATTTAATGCGGTGTTGTTCCCCTCGAGCTATCCGGTTAGAGGTGTGCCCATGTGAACACTGTCCCCTCTCCCCACGTTGGTATGGACCCTCTACTTCTCTACCAATCGATGGGCTTGTAACATCTAGACTTTGGGCCTTAGTCAAGATGGACCGGGGCCAGCCTGATGAGGGACGAATATGTCCTTCCAAAATCGATATGAAAACTCTTTATAAAAAAACTCTTTTTTTTCTAGAGAGAGGAACTCCAACTTTTCTCTAATAATGGGAACATATTTGAATGAGTAATTCTACATAGAAGCCACTGTAGTTATGCACTCGTTGCACTCACTACGTGGCTGCCGTTAGATCTCTTTTTTTTTTTCATCTTTCTCTGTGTGTGGTCTAAATAATGCCACATCATGTGTGTAAAATGGCTTCTCCAAATAGTGGCTTCTATCTATATTTATTCTATTTGAATAGATGCTCTTTCTTTCCTCTCCATCCCATGTCCATCATTGTGGCGTTTATAGGTTTTTTTCCACTTTTTTTCTTTTTCCATTTTTCTTTATCATCGGCTCAGCCTAATCATGATCTGGCACTTTCTAGGACCACCCGCCCATAAACGTCCACCACACCACTATTCAGCCGTCTATTTACCGTTACAAGGTAAAATAGTCGCAAAACGAGTTTGTGTGTGAGGCTCATGAGTAGGCTAGGCCCGTGTATGACCATTGTGCGCCACCATATCTTAAAACTTTTGGCGGTTACATGTAGAGTGTCAATATGTTACATGATCCGTGAGCTGAATACAAACAAGATACAAAATTAACGAGATTGGATTTGATATAAATGAGTTTATATCAAAACGGGTAAACTCGCTAAGGTATGATCAATAACGGGTCAACCCACAATAATTCGTTTAAGTTTCATTTCAAAATTATAATTTTATTATTGTTGAATTGTAATATTGATATTTTTCAATATGCTTTTGTTTTTATTGTTGGTATTGTAAGTCTGAATCTATGCTCATATTTGTTATTGTTGAGTTTATAATATTGGTTTTATTATAGGTCAAAATCTGAAAAATATTGATATTTTTTTATTAGTAGGTAGTCTTCTTTTTTTATAGATATTGTGGTTACTAATAAATATAAATTTTAACTTTTATGTAAAATTATGCTAATCAGGTCAAATGGGTTATGCGAGTTAGTTCAACATATATATGAAAGGAGTTGAAATGAGTGGTGTCGTGTTGACCCAAATCTAATTAATTATTAAACGAGTCAAAACAAGTGACACGACACGACCTACTATTTAAATGTATTGCATTAGGGTTTGAAGTTTTGACTTGTTGAGCTTAATAAGTCGTGTTCGGGTTGATCCATATTCTAATGTCCATAACTTAACAAGACACGAATACAATCTGAGAACATGAATGCCATCCCTAGTTACATGTGTCCTACCAGTGTGTTCAACATGCCTAAATCTATCAAATGACTCTAGTCTAGTTCACCCTCACCTCACGTCTATCTAACTATGTTACTGGTTTTCCTCATCTAAGATCTTGAGGAAGGGGAATCAAGATTTTCCAGCAAACAATTCACAATAACTAATTGCAATGCACCACAACAAACAATTATCTTCAATGATAACACCTCGGTCTATTCAGTAAATCGTCATTTAAGACGGCCTTTCCTTCTTGGGGAATGATTTGATAGTCCCATTTTTTTCTTATTTTTTGCATGTATTAGTCATAATGGGTGTTTGTTGGTTAACCTCACCTCCTCGTGTAAATTAGGGAATTACTAGTAGATTAGGATATGACTTGTATAGAATACTCAACATCATAAGAGGAAAAAAGTCTTCCTCAGGGAATGAAGAGGAAGCTTTTCCCAGAAAACCTCTAGGTTCTCGTCGTTCACTTATACTTAGATTTGTCAATGACATGGTTCAATATATTGTAAGGGGGTTTTTTCCCCCTATCGGCCCACAGGGCAAGCCCACGAGGGGCCACTAGAAAGTAAGTCAGAGAGCCCGACCAGGGCCGATGATCCTCCTTCAAGGGAGTCAGTGGACCTGTTCAGGGTACCCGGCCCACGAGCAAGGACCACCCCTGAAGCAACCCACATATAGAAAAAAAAAATGATCGAAAAGGGACATAAGGTTCCCCACCCTGACGCCGCCCCAAGGACACCTTGCCCTCTGAAACCTGTACAGGCAGGTAGGCGAAAAACGTGAAAAATCCTTGATCTCTTGACAGTAGGCATGAAGAAGCTTAACAGGGAACGTTCGCAAGGTAAAGTGAGTCAAGAAGTCACGCCGCATTAATGGCACCACAACCTGGACTCCACGTCGCATTAATGACGTCGCCCCATAAGTCACGTCGCATTAAAAGATTCTAACAAATGAACAGTGGAAAAGACATAAGTTCCTCAAAGTCAGGAACGAGCTGTCCTCACCCAAAACCCCAGGTACAAAGAACTCTCTCTTATTCCTCTTAAGCTTACACACTAACTACTAAGGAAATATACTGACTTTAGAATCGGAGACTCCCCGACCACCACCAAGGCCCCCATTCTCCATGTTTGCTTAAATTGTGCAGGTTACAGGCCGAAGACCCGAGTTTCTGAAACCCGGCCCAAAGGCGCATAAAACACGATGTTAACAATATCTTTGCTGGACTAGCAAGTGAAACAACAGCAGGAGTCCTTACTATATTGGACAATACATATGAATATAAGAGTCAAATGACCCATCCTATGCTTATATAAACCTGATTTGAAAAGCATGTCCCAAAAAATCAGAATCTTCTCTTGTGAAACTCCCCTATCTGTTCATGGCTGAGGATAAGATGGACTAATTTTGGATTACATGAACACAAGTAGGCACATAAACGAGAATGAAAGTTTTATTGGTACAACAGAAGAAGGCAACATCTGATGGAACATTGAGGAATTGAAATGCAATAGCTGTAATGTTGAAAAATAGGTCCAACTGCAATAAGAGTCACCAAACATATATTTCTTATGTGTTTCTCGCCAAAGTGTCCCGAATCAGTTGCTTTGGTGCTGCAAGGAAAAGTCAGGGAAAGATCACTAAAAGATAAAATTGAAGATGGTAAACTTGATGTGGAGAGAACTCCTGGGTTTGATAATTTTGTTGATTCATTGTACCTGGCAATCCGGTGAACTTTTCAAACTGTACAAATGCTTGGTTAATGAACATTTCTGTCCCATAAACAATAGTGGCTCCAGACTCTTGTGCTTCTCTCAACAGTCTTGTCAATTTGGGGGTGTAAATGGCATCAAAAACCAAAGAATAGTGTTTAAGAGCTTCCTGTCAAGACACAGAAAGAAATAGGTGTCAACTTATTTCATCACAAAACGATTGGTTGTTTATATGCAACATGATTAGCCAATTTCTTATCCTATATGATTTATGCAACCAGGCCAATTCTACCATATTTGTGTACATTATTTTAAGAAGCAAACATGTAAATGAAACAAAGGCGTCTATGTAAAGGTCTAAAAGTGTAGCCCAAGTGCACAGGACATAAGCAAGATGAATAACTATCTAGAAATAGGAAAAGAACACAATCTATCATAATGATGGCCCCCAATTGCACTACCTGTTCATTCAGAAAGATGGAAAATATGCATAAAAGTAATACAAAACAATCAATCTTCACATGACATCAGTAGAATTTCCAAGAGACATTATACTGCACTGAATCAACAAAGGGAATATAAAACATGAAAGTGACAGGGAGGCAAACCTTGGAAAGGGGTGTGTTCTCAATTTTTGGTTTCATTCCAACAGATGTTGTATTTGCAAGAATCATCCCATCTTCTGGATGGAAATTTTCTAATTCGGCAAGAGTTATAGCTTCTCCTCCAACTTTACTGGCAAGTTGTTTGGCTTTGTCTAGCATTAGGAAGAAAACAAATATTATTCTCCCACTTATCTTATAGGAGGATTTTCTATTCACCTCATAAGGCTACCACTATTTAATTAAGACAAAAAATAAAAAATAAAATGAANCTAGTATTTTATTAAAAACTAAAATGGGACCAAAAATACCAGTCACTTGTATCTGGCAACTTCAACATAGATATCATTGTACATGCCATTTATGTTTTTAGAAGCCATAAGATAAATACCTGTCACCAAATAAACCATAAATGTAAAGATTCTTACCATATGTTCGATTGGCCACTACGACTCTTGCTCCCTTTTCTTTTCCACCAAAAGCAAGTGCTTTTCCAGCACCACCAGCTCCCATGACAACAAACAGTTTACCAGTCAACGGAGAACCAGATGCTTGGCTTGCACCATTGGATGCTGCATATAAAAGCTGATAATTTAGTCCACCCACCCACTGAACAAATTTAAATAGAATATTGTGTAGCTTGTAATAAAAATTAGACCTCGAAGTCCTTCCTCAATAGCTGCAATTGCTCCAAGATAGTCAACATTGTAACCCATTAGGTTTCCATCAGGTCTCTTGATCATGCAACTAATAGCTCCAATTTCCTGTGGTTAAAATTGAAAAAGAAATCAAATAAAAACACGCTTGACACTAAAAAAGATGGTAACAAGAGAGTCTTTCCTGGAAAACTAAATATCATGGTTCATGATGATATGGACAAGCAGTACAGTGGCACAAAGAAACAAATAAATAAATGTGTAAGGAAAACGATTTGAATACCTTGGCAATTGGATCTATCTCATCACAACAATTAAACCCAGCCTCCTTATGAGGAATTGTATAACTGCATTTTAATAACAATTGTTACATTTTGTAGAATAGAAATGAAATGATAAACTCACCTCCTCCTATTAACTTAAGCTTTTAGGACAAAATGTGAAAAATAATACAACAAATACAACAGCCCCGGTTGAAATCCTCACCAAAAAGAATACATATTATGCTGTCTAGATTATAAAAAAAAAAAAACACCATAAGCATATAATCCTTAAGCCATCCCCCATTACATCAATTCTCTGCCAGGTTGCCATCAATTCATAATTTTTAGACTTTTTTTTTCCTTTGAAATTTCTCTATTTGCCATCTATACATTGTAAAGCAATGATTATTCATAGTTTTAGAGTGCTATAGTTTAAAATAACTTTACAGACTAACAACTTGCTCATGAATGAAAGAATAAAACAAATAAAATCAAGAAAGTGAAAACAATTTTAAGCTCAATGAAGAGGAAAGCATACCTGCTGGTAATAGTGCTCATTATTTTGAAGTTTCTAAAATGAGAATTTACGTGTATGTATTTATCTTGTATACTTCCTATGTACTTGAGCTACACCTTTTGCATTTTTCAATTAAAATTGTTGATTCCTTATGAAAAGAAAAGAGATTTTACCTGTATCCAACAAAGTCATGAGACGAGTAGGTCTTGAGAAAATTGGCGACATTATCAACCAACAGAGGCAAATAGATTCCATTAAAATTGACAGACTTGAATGCTGGATTGTACAGATGAGGACTTTTGCTGTGACCGATAGGATTCCCAATAACACCGTGTACTTTGGTATCAGGTCCTAACTGTCTGAAATTGTATAAATCCAGCAACTCCTTTACAGTTGGTTGCCCAGGAGCTGATACCAACCCCGCCTCAATAGAACCGAAAGTGAGAAACCCACCAAATTTTGCACTAAGTATTCTTGAAATAAAACCCTTCTCACCCATGACAATTCCTATCATGGGGACCTACAATTTCATTTGAAGAATCATTCAATAATATACCTTGAAATACACAGGGATATGACAAATAAAGTGAGAACTTGCAAACTTTTTTACTGGGGGTTCCTCAAAGAGGGAAGCAAAATCCGTAGTGTTGCTAGGATTTGAGAGGTTGTTATTTTGCAGGTAGTTGTATCACATGCTCATCATGCATCTTATGTGGTTTACTACTACATGTTAGTACTTTAAACATTTTGTTAGATTGGACAGAGTCACAGAGTTTGGAAACAAAATAATTCTAGATTTCAGAACCCAAAAGAGGAAAATAAAAGTAAAAATCCTTAAGTTCATTAAGCATGAATATTGTGTATAAGTTACTTACTTGAGAATGCACTAGAATTTGAAATATACGTGCAGAGTCTGTGATGTCTACAGCAGTTGTTGCAACCTTTACTATGTCGGCTCCAGTAGCCTGTATTCTCGCCACAAGATTGCCAATTTCTTCAAGAGATGGAGTATTTTGATAGTTGTGTGAAGAGACAATGACTTTGATCTTTGCCGGTTTCTTCCCTTGAATGGCATTGTAGAAATCATGAGCCACCTTCAAGAGGAAAATTTAAAAAGTCTGAGTAAATTGAACCATTGGAATTGGCAAGAAAATTCTAATTAGAGGTCAAAATCAATAAATCTTTAAACATTTCATTATTAGAAGCATGGAGAACCAATTATTTCAAGTCACATATGATGGTAAAAATATCCAAGCTATGGAAATTAGATAGTTGATAACAACCTTCAGTTCAACATCAATATAATCAGCTCCCAACTCCATGGCTAGACGTAATGCATTTTGTCGCTTGCTTTCATCACCATCATACTTCCCACCTTCCCATATTGGCCTAAAGGACATATGATTCATGGAAAGAAGTGTTAAACAGACTGAGAAATGTATAGGGGAAGAGATTCTTACAAAGTTAACCACATAACATGAACAGAGAACTTTATATACTAACTAATTTAAAAAATGCATCAACTATTCTTGGTGTTCGAGAACTAAATCTTTATAAGACTATAATCTGTCATTTAAAAAAATCTTGTTGGAGAATTTCACTAACTAAAGGGATCCCCCCATATGGTAAATCGTACAGGAATGAAGCAGTACTATGAAATTCCAATATATGATGTATTAAATACAATAAAGTAATGGAAAGAAATCAAATAAAAACTATATTCAAATATCATATTATGGCCAAGAAATGCAATGCTGTTAACCTTGCCCCATAAGCCAAGATTGGAAAGTTGACAACGAAGTCTAATTCTTATTACGCCCTTAATGACAATATGGATAATTCAGACCATCACCTCTTTGAACCTTTCTATTATTGAAAATGAAAGAAAATTAGGTCTTAAAACGTTAAGCTTGCATAGTTTAAGATCTGCAACTCAATTAGTTTATTGGAAGTGTTTGGCTTTTGTCAAGTTATATCATGATACATAGACTATCTGAGCCTTGTATTTGCAACCACCAAGAGCATAAAACCTCGTAATTAACTATCCCAGAAACTTAAGCTAATAAAAAATAGATCACCACACAGAAGCTAAAATAGCCCCTCACTTGCAGAGGTGGAGGATCGTGACAGAGGGTCAGCATGAGGGCCCCAAAACATATAATAATATACAATATAATCTTCATTATAACATGGAAATTCCTAGGATTCCAAACAAGGACAGACAACAGAAAATCAGAAGCGATTCCAGACAAACAGTCAGTTCCTAATCCCAATTGTACCTGAAATCTAGGCCTATAGGAAACATACGGACTGTGTATATCAAGCTACACAAGCTGAGAGTCTATAATCAAGCTAGAACAAGATTACATGAACAGGATTTAGATAACTGTTTTTTTTTTTTCTTCTTTTGAAAATATTTAGATAACAGATAGACACATTAATGAAGTATTCATTACCTGTAAGTGATAAGAGTGGGCAAAGGACACTGTTTAATCAAGATCTCGAGATCCTGTCTAGGATTAAAGGTCTTCAAGAAGTCCAATCGAACCTCAACAAGGTCGGCACCAAGTTCCTTTGCCTTTCGGGCTTGAGTCAGCATCTGATCAACTGTTTCCGCCATTACTGGGGCGCATATTTGCGTCCAATTCCTTCGAACTCCATCCGCGATTTGGAGATCCATAGTAGCCAACTACAAGAATACCCATAAGGAAAAAAAAATAGATAGTAAAGTTTACAAACAGATAATATCGAAGTTAGTTTTAGATTTCTCTGCACACAGAAGAACTCAAATTGCCCAGTTTCGTAACTGATAAATGGCACGTGAAAGCAAGATGAAATTTATAAATTTAAATTTTAGCCGCACACACATACACATACTGCATATCAGAACTCGAATTACCTAGTTTGGTCGCCGAGCAAGAAAGAAACGAAAACAAAAGGAACGCTTAGAAAGCCTAGATTTTTCCCATTATACCAATTCTTCATTTCCTTGGTTTTCTCGGAAACCAAATCGAGAAAAACAACCGGAGTAATCGAAGAAAAAGATTTTTTTTTTCTCTCTCCAATCATTTCAAACAGAAAATTGAATTGACTTTAGTCAACTTTGCCTCATCATGACACGACCCTTTGCAGCTCTCTAGACAAACCAAGACAACAAAGAGCACTAAAACCCAGAACCCCGTCTCCATTTTCTTGCTGTTTCGTCCACTTTCTTAGCAATTAATCCCAATAACAAAACCAAAAAAAACACACAAAAAAGCACAGAGAGAGAGAGAGAGAGAGAGAGAGAGAGAGGTGTTACCGGAATGCTATCGAGAGTCATTGTGCCTGAGAGCTTGAGGCTTGAACAGATAAGTTGGCGAGCTGAGCAAGCGTTTGCTGAATGTATAGGAAAGAGAAAGAGAGTGAGAAACAGAGGGAGCGGGAGAGACAGTGTTGGTGGGCGGGGTTAGGTGTGCGTGTATATATATATTATATATATTTGTATATACGTATATATAGGACTAGGAGAAGGAAAAGTGGTCAGCTGTAAGTTTGTAACTGTTTATCTTTCTGCTGAGACTCAGAACCTTCAATTTAAAGAAAGATGACCGTTAGCTAGTCTTGCTTAAATTTCAATACCAAACTTCAAGCAGGATTTAAAAATATAAAATAAAATAAAAAAAACTCTCTTTTTTCTTTTAATAAATTAAATATAAAATCACAAAATAAAATGAGTACAATTGTAACATATTTTCAGCAGTGGACACTGACCCATAATACTTTGACATTGGACCTTAGTTCTTATTTTCAAAATAAATAAGTTAATGTAGTTTTTTTTATTAATTTTGCTAAATATTTATTTTTTCATAATTTATTATAACTTAAAATCATAATTACGTCCAATTTCTTACTCCCAAAACCCTTTTTAAGTTTAGGGAAAAGCTTGTATGCCGCCAATACTTAACCACCACAGTGTACCGTTAAGCAATTTTTTTTTATTTAGTGATTTTAAATATATTGATGTATTTTTTAAAAATATTTAAATATATTAAAAAAATGTGAAAAAATAAATAACTAACAGTATAAACGAGCGGTGCTATTCAAGTTTATTATAGATTGTTAACTGTAATGATTAGAACAATTGACAACCTTATTTTTCGAGACTTTTTTTAATGATTTAATCCTATGTTCTTGAGATTAAATCATGTGTCCCTGAGACACATGCATAGAATTAAATCATATGAATATCCACTATGTTCATAAGATTGAGTAGGGCTGTACAGAAACCGACGCCACCGGCCGCCACCGACGCGAACCGACCGGCCGTGTCAGGAACCGGCCGGAACCGATGAAGAACCGGTCTGCGTGCGGTGGAAATTTCAAGAAACCGACGTTCAGCGGTTCGGTCCTGGTTTGAAGCTGGACCGGACCGCTGAACCGACCGATATAATAAAACTATTTTCTTTTTTAATATTCCCTTGTCAAAACGACGTCGTTTCACTTAAGTTTAAGTGGAACGGTGCCGTTTTAGTTAATAAGTGTTACAACAGATAGTGGAAACGACGCCGTTTGGAATTAAATCAAACGGCGTCGTTTTATTAAGAACGTAAGAAAAAAAAAATAAGTTTGAAACGACGCCGTTCCACTTAAGTGGAACGGCGTCGTTTCGAGATGCTTCTTCTTCTTCCCCAGTTCTTCTTCCCGAATTCAAATCCATCTTCTGTAACTCTCTCTCTCCGCTGTAACTCTCTCTCTCTCTCCTATGCAACTCTCTCTCTCATTATTCTCTCAATAGATAATCGCCGGCAGCAAAACAGACGGCGACCGAGAACCGTCAGAGAACCGCTCGATCTGTTTCCTCCTCCCCATCGACCGGTTACGGTCGGTGGCTTCCCCACTTTTTCAGACGTCGGTCGGCGTCGGTTTTGCCCAAAAACCGCGCCGACAATGTCGGTTTTCACCCCTAAGATTGAGGACTTTAATGATTTATTTCTATAGTACTATACTATTTTTTATGAGATATCTTAATTACAAACTATGGTTAACTTGATTGAATTTTCGGTCAATGAGACATGACAGACGACTAATCAATTTATTGGACCATTTGATGGAGATTGTACAAGGATCCAATGCGGCTCGCCATTTTTGTGTGGAGTCTGATTTTGTTCATGTGCAACTCAATTGACGACATGATTCAATAAAAGTTGTTGTAGACTTGTAGGTTTTTTGGTAGATTTTGAATAAATCAAAAAAATTTGACCCATTTTGATTTTTGATCTGACCCGATTAACTGATTAGGATTGATTATTATTAAGAGTAGTGCTATTGGGGATGTAGAACAAGCCCGGTCTCGAGAAGAACAAAAATTTTTTTTTTATTTTTTAGATTTTTTTCATTCATTTTTTTGGTATTTTTAAATTTTTTTAAAAAAATTTACAATATCATTAAAAAAATATTTCTTTAATCACTTTAAAAATAAAATAAAAAACACTATTGGAAAAAATGCTCGAGACCATTATATGAATCCTAAGCATTTCTCTTGTATTAAATTCAAGTACGATTCCCACATTATATTTGATTGTCAACTAAAATAAATGTTTTACAATTTTTTTTTTTTTTAAATGGATATGTTTTACAATTCTATAGATATAGGCACGTTGTTTTGTTGTGGTCTGGGGAAGCGGCGATTCACCGGTGAACCAGCTAACGTTTGTTGTGTTCAAGGAATCGGCAGCTCACCGTTGGAGTTAGGTAGAGAAAGCCGCCACGTGGGCGTTGAGGTATCTTACTAGGCATTGGAAACTTGTGGGTGCCGGGCGGCTCGTCATAAAAGGTAGGTGACCAATTAATCTGTAAAGTTTGTTTTACCAAAATGTCCATTCTCTTGTAATTTTACTGCAAGTTGCATTCAACGACTCTTTGAAGTTTTGGTACGGCCAATGGCCATCCCTCCTAATTTTAATTATTTTATAAAAAAATTATTTACCAACTTATTTATTATTGACATATTCAACATATCAGTGATCATGTAAATATTACGAATTGCCATAAAAAAGTTAATATTTTGAGCTTTTTATTGTTATTATTGTAATAAATTCCACAATATATTATATATTCATGCAGTAGTTCGTAAGTATCTTTTTTTTAAATATTTAATGTTGTTTCTTTGCTATCAAATTTATTTTTATTCCCCCCCCCCAAAAAAAAATTTTCTTATACTTTTGTTAAAGACTCCATTCCAAAAGATTGAAAACTGTTGGATATTAATTTGGTTAGAATTTTAACCTTCAAGATCATATCGTCCACAAAAGTCCACTCTATCTACAATGACTCGATGGTAATCTTTTTTTTTTTTTTTTTGACAGTTTCACTCACCTATCAATATTCAATTACTTAATAATATGCTCATACATAATATCAATGCATTTTAATCTAGCATATACGTTACTTATTTCGTAACTTGAACTCGTAACGTGGTCTCTGTTATAATACTAATTATTAAAAATTCAACCATTGATTCAAAAATTCTAAAACTATTAAATATTAATTTGATTAAGGCCTAGTTTGGGTGTCAAAGTACTCTGAGGTACTCTCAAACACTCTCATTACTATTTTTTACTTTATTATTACTTTTCACCTACTTTTACTACTATTCATTACTTTTCACCTACTTTTTACTACTATTCAATATTCTATTATTACTTTTCACATACTTTTTACTACTATTCACAAACATTCTCAAACACTTTCACTATCCAAACCAAGCCTAAATCTTTTTAACTTCAGTGACCGTGACAACTTTGTTATTGTTGTTGTTTTAGGTAGGTTACAATGATGTGAAGATTGATGTACTAGATCTTGGACTGATGTGCATGTTTCTGGTTCCTAGAGCATTTTCAATGGCTTAAAGAATTGTTTATAAAATGAGATTCATCTGATTATGTAAAAGAACATATAAAATACAAATTGTTACAATAACCCGCTACATATAGCGGGTACTATTCATCCTTCAAACAATTTTTATTATTATTTATACTTCATTTACTTCCTCATCTCCTTCTACTTTTACATTTCAATTTGCATGTCATTTTATTGTTCATCATTTTAGAACAACTATATTTTATTTTATTTTAAATATCTTGGAAATATTATTTATTCAATTTTTTCATATTTTTATTTTATTTTTAATTTTTATTTGGCTTCTATATTTTTATTTTGTGTATAGGAATGTATTATATTACATTGTATATAATAATATATTACAAATATATAAAAAAAAATGGATATTACGAATTTTTTGGTAGAAATTAAATGTTTAAAAAGAATAAAATAATATTATTTAAATAATATGAAGAAAAAATAGATAAATTGATATATGATATATTGTAAAAGTCAGTATACAAAAGAGAAAAAGTGAAATTTAGTGATGTATTTTAAATAATAAGATAAAGGAGCCATTGTGAGTTTTCTTAGTCCTTAGTGTCAAAGTTTGTACAGCGAAGACATAACCCATGGTTTTTATTTTTGGATGCACAATTCAACTAATTTTTTTAAAGAAAATACTTTAGCTACAAAAAGATTATATAAAAGTAAATTTACAAATTGATGTGGCTTGATGAGATACAATAAATTATAAAATTATTTTTATTATAAAATATATCTAACGAATTCTATTAAACTTCATCAGATTTTGAATTTTTTTGATTTTTTGTTTTGTTTTCTTTTTTTTTTTTTTTGATGTTTGTAGCAATTTTTTTAATGCACCTTTATAGGCTTTATCTACCCATCAATTCCTTCATTCCTCTCTACGAGATTACACGTAACAAACTTCTTTCTTTTTCCTAAAAGAAAAAAGGAAACCAAAAAAATAAAAAAATGCAAAAGAGAAAAGTAGGTGCTAGCCAACAACGATCGAAGATATGACATCCTAAACTAATTAAGGTTGTAACTGAAAGTCTAGTGTGCATGCATAGGAAAGATGACAAACAACGATCGAGAATTGTGCCACGTCAGCTAGAAATCGTGCATGGTACTATATATATATTTTTTCTATATCAATTATTGAAAACAATTGGCTCCCCAATGCATTCTATCTTAATTTCTAGGATAGGATAGGGTGGCCATGCTTTCGTTTCAAAGTCAAACTTCCAAGGTAACCTATTTTCTGCTCTTCATCTTTCTTTTTTCTTTTTCTTTTTATAAAAAAGACAATAATATATCGATTTGTTGGGTGTAATTGTATGCTTAGGTGGGTTGTTGCTAAGTTAGGCAAAAAAGAGAATGGAGGTTGGGGGGACAGCATCAAAGATTATTTTATATTTTTTGTCTCATTCTCTCCCGCTTTAGGCCAAAGAGAAATCGAAATCTCATAAAGTGAGTTTTATCATATTTATCTTTTTCGGTGTGTTTTTGGGACAACTTTAGATGTTCATATGTGCTCGAGAAATTATTTCCAACCATGTTACATAATTGCCGGTTGGTTTGGTTTGTGCCCTTAGATCATAGATGTTCATATATATTAAGTATCTATCTGCCTTTTAACCCAAACAAAGTTTTTGTGAAAAAACATTTGCATGTCAATATATAATTAAACTCACTAGTAAACAAGACTCCAAGCTTGACAACAATCGTGGTATCAAAAATGGACCAAGCTTAAGTTATAATTATCCTTTCCAAATATTTTTTTTGTAATTAAAAAAGGGTTCACATAGTATATTTATTTCTCTAATTGTGTAAATAGTTGAAAAAGATAATTGTAGGGATCTATCAATAAAAAATGGCTTTTAAACGTAGAAAAAATAGGTTTCTCATTAGAGTAGTTAATATTGGTCTGGCCCAAACTGGGAGCCCAAGGCCCATCATCCATAAAGAACTCAAAGTAGTCGTGTAGCTTAACGAAGACCCTAGCCACCCTTTTTATTAGCGAGGAATAAATCTCACATTATGAATATGGACCGCATGGTGATTAGATAATTCCGATACATTAGGGATAAGCCTCCTAATGGCTAAGCATTGTGTAAAGTTAATCAGTTCATAGTATTCATCCAATATTTTTCATGTCTATATATAGGGACAACAGGTAACCTTCGATCGATCTGATTAAGCATTCTTAAATTATCATTTCTCACTCATTACTGACTTAAGCATTGAATGTGTCACAGGCGCACCTCTAATGCAATAGTTTGGCTAGGACTAAGTGACTAAGTTGATAAGTTTGAATAGGATTAGGTGACTAAGATGATAGACTTCAACTTATTTTTGGTTTTGTAATTTGAATGAATATAAAATACTTTGGCTTTATGTATAACTATTTTGAGTTTAACTAGAAGTTATTAGGAAATTTTTTAGACAAGTCAAGAATGTGAAAATCGTGTTCCAAGAGTTCTATAATTATCCTGAGAAGAGTTTGAATGGAAAACT
Source organism: Pterocarya stenoptera (assembly GCA_003123785.1). NCBI lineage: Eukaryota > Viridiplantae > Streptophyta > Magnoliopsida > Fagales > Juglandaceae > Pterocarya > Pterocarya stenoptera. The sequence goes on along the minus strand of QEOT01006404.1, from coordinate 23,945 downwards.
ACTACTGCCGAGAAGATTAAGTGTCAAGTGTTAGCATCCCATCAAAAGAGCCACTCGCGACAGAGTCGCTTTGTCAATAGAATCCTACTGCAATTCAAATTGCTTTCAGATTGTTTATTTAAGAGATTCTATTGGTTAGAATCTGTAGAGATTCAATTCTGAATATTTTTTAGAGCACTTTCCAGTGCATAATTTGATGAAAAAAATTCCTTGGAGAATTTTCATATTGTTTCTCCCAAAGAGTGTGATTGTTGATCTAAGATTGAGATAGTGTGATCGTAATTCAGCCAATGGAGTTCTAAGAGAAAAGTCAATGTTTGAAGATCGTCAGAGGTTCTGGCTGCTACTTCAGTAGAGACAAATAGGTTGTTTGTTTGGTCAAGTAAAAGTATCAATTGATAAAGGTTTTGTAATTAAAACTTGCTTGTAACTAATTTTCAAATAATAAAATTAATTTTTCTGGGTTTGGCTATCCTGTAAGATTTTACCTTTAAAGAATTATTTAAAGAGTTTTCTTTCGTTACCAATCTTGGTGTTATGTAATTTATTTACTTTATGTTATTGTTTTATTATTAAATAATTGCATGGTTGACGACTAACCAATTTGTTGAGTGAATTGATAGATCTTTGTGTTTATATATAAGGATATGTGGGTAATTCAATTGGCATTCGAGAGTGGTTCACTCATTTGAGTGTGATCCGGGTCCCTGTAGATCATATCATTGTCGTCATTATATGTCCCACCACATTTTGATGGAGAAAACTATGCTTATTGAAAAGTTTGTATGAGGGCTTTCCTCAAGTCTTTAGATGAACGTGTGTGGTATGCAGTTGAACGAGAATGGACTAAGCCCGAGACAACTCTTGATGCTCAAATTAGAGATGAGATCACCAACTGCAACTAGAATAGCAAATGAGTTAAGGCTATTTTTATGGCTGTATCTCCCAAAGAATTTAAAAGAATCTCCATTCTTGAAATTGCCAAAGAAGCGTGAGATATTTTGGAGGTTACTCATGAGGGAACAAGAATTGTGAAAAATTCAAAATTATAGTTGCTAACCTCAAAATTTGAGGAAATTAAAATGCTAGAAGATGAGAGATTTAATGATTTTTATGCTAAACTTAATGATATTGTGAATTTTAGGTTTAATCTTGGCAAGAAGGTAAAGATTCAAGGGAAATAATGCATCTACAACGAAAATTAGCAAAAACCCACTTTTAGTTGCTAATAATGCATCATTTGCAACTATTAAAAGTAACGTAGTCATTAAATGATACCATAATGGAAATGCTCAGATTGTTATCATATTCTTTGGAGTTTGCATCTTCAAGACCCAACATATTAATTTTCCAAGATGGTTTTAGTGATTACATTATGCAGAAACACACTTATTTATTATTCTTGAGTTAACTCAATCGGCTGTGGCTTATGCCTCAAAAACTATATAGGCCAGGTATTGGTTCAAATCTCTTCCTTTTCCTCTCCCTTTGGTCTACAGCTTGTCAAAAAATGAGAAAAAAGAAGTTCACTCTTTGTTAAAACGGATCCCATCCACTCTTTTAATGCTATTCCTGATCAAAGATCCTTTCTTGGCTGTTAAAGCTGTTTTCAATACCATTATTGTTCAACTTTGGCTTGAAAATTGGATGAAGTAGAGTGGCATGCAAATAGAAGCTAGAAGGAAAAAGATAATGCTAATGCTAATTAGCTACAAACTCATTCCCACCATTTCTCATTATCAAACGCATTGCAAACTTACAGAATCAATTTTTTGTAAATTGTTTCGATTAGAAACAAAAAATTTATTCATACAAACGTAAAACTCAACAGCCTATCACATAATGCAAAAACTAAATCAATTTAGCCGTAATGGGGAAACATAGATTCAGCTGCAACAGTAGTGTGGAGTGCCAAAGCAAGTCCCCATTTATGCATGCTTCTCCATGAGTTGCCTAAACAGTTCTTCTGGTGCTGGAATTATCAAAGAAACAAGGACCAATGAGTTCTTAAATACTACACTAGTGTATTAGTAACTCAGAAAAACTAGAATCCAAAGTGATTTGGATATTCTTACCAGGCAGACCAGTGAAGTTTTTGTATTGTTCAAAGCCTTGGCGGATCAACATCTCTGTTCCGTACACAATAGTTGCTCCAGTTTCTCTTGCTTCACGCAAGAGCCTGGTCTCCTTTGGTGTGTAAATGGCATCAAATACTAGGCAATAATGTTTCAGAGATTGCTGCAAAATTCACAAGACACAATGAATTTTAGGTGCATGAGCGCAATGAAGCCTATCATGATGTATAATCATTGTAATTACAATATGTTGTGGTGTTATGACCCTAGAATAGTCCATCCTAGGTAGCAGAAAAAAACCTTGAAAACCTTTGCTGTTGATCAACAGGTAATTTAACTAGCCAAAAGTCAATCAATGCATCAATTTCACTTTCTGTGCACCTTGAAGTTTCATCAAGCTTTCCCACCATTTTTGCAGAGAAGTTTCCTTATCTAATCTTATTTTTCCCCCAACGTGTGAAGCAAGTAAATAGGGGCAAACCTTTGAAATGGGGGTCTCATCTATTTTAGGTTTCATTCCCACGGATGTAGTGTTTGCAAGAACCATCCCTTCTTCAGGATGGAAGTTGTCTACTTCAGCAAGAGTCATAGCTTGTCCACCAACTTTGTCAGCCAGTTCTTTAGCTCGCTCTGTAAGAAAAAGAAACCCCATCATCATTCAGCTGTTCATAAACTTCAGGTTTTATAAGGTTTGTAGTTTGTGGTAACATGTGGAGCATTTACTCTTGAAGAATTTTCCAAATTTTAAGCTCATTGTTTCATGAGTTGCCTTTAAAAGAAGCATAGGTTCTAAAACACAGAGCTCGATTTTTACCATATGTACGATTGGCAACCACCACTCTTGCTCCCTTTTGTGCAGCACCATAGGCAAGTGATTTGCCAGCACCACCGGCTCCCAAAACAACAAACAATTTACCAGCCAAGGGTGAGCCGGCTGCAGGATTTGTACCATTCAGACCTGCAAAATCAAAAACTAACTCAATAACCTATGAAAAGAGAAAGAACTTGTCTAGACAGAGCTTGCATAACTTGTAAAAAAGATGAAAACCTCTTAGTTGATCTTCAATGCCAGCAATAGCACCGATGTAGTCAGTGTTGAAAGCCATTAATCCTCCATCTGATCTCCTGACAATGTTATTAATAGCTCCTATTTTCTGCAGAGAAATCAAATAGTGGTAACCAAAAGTTACTGACAGAAAATGATTCAGATCAGATTATGCAGCAACATTTTTGGGGAAGACACAATCAGATACCTTGGCAATAGGGTCAATCTCGTTCATGCACTTGAGAGCAGCCTCCTTATGTGGGATTGTACAACTGCATTCCAGATTCAGTTTCTTTATTAAAGAAAACAAAACATGCTAAGAAATATATTAACTTGGTCTACCAAAATCTCTCAAGCAGATTAATCTTCTGCTAGTGCTCTTATTTAGTACAATGAAAAGTCATAGAAATCCAGGTCTAACAACTCAAAGCTCTTGGTTTGATGAAGCATGCATTTTCATACCTGCATCCAGCCCAATCAGAGGAAGAATAGGTATCGAAAAACTTCTTGACATCGTCCACCAAAAAGTGCACATAAACTGCATCAAGACCAACTGACTTGAATGCTGCATTGAAAAGAAGTGGACTCTTGCTGTGACCAACAGGCTTCCCAATGATGCCATACACTCTAGTATCTGCTCCAATAAGCCTAAAGTTGTACAAGTCCAACAAATCTTTTGCAGTTGGTTGGCCTGGAGCTGAAATAGCACCTGCCTCAAGTGCACCATAAGTGAGGTATCCACCAAACTTGGGGCTAAGTAACCTTGAAATCAAACCCCTTTCTCCCATAACAATTCCAATTGTTGGCACCTAAGATTTTTTGCATGGAGAAGTGTGAGTGAAAAAAATGTGGAAAAAACAAATAACAAAAGACAAGCTCAGAAAATTTTAATGTCCATTATATTACATACTTGAGAATGCACCATTATCTGAAAAATGCGTGCACAATCTGTAATGTCCAGTGCAGTTGTTGCAATCTTCACTATGTCAGCTCCGGTAGCTTGGATTCTTGCCACAAGATTGCCAATGGCCTCAGAAGATGGAGTATTGTGAAAATTGTGAGAAGAAACGATGACTTTGAAGTTCTCAGGCTTCTTCCCAGAAATGGAGTTGTTGAAGTCATGAGCTACCTCAAGCTCAACATCAATGTAATCGGCTCCCAATTCCATTGCCAAACGAAGTGCATCCTGTCGCTTGGTTTCATCACCTTCATACTGACCGCCTTCCCAAATTGGTCTGAAATTAACACGAAATTAGTTTTGAAAAGTTAAAAGTGAGAGAGAGATAGACATATTAAGTACACCTCGTTTTATATCAGGTGATCATTACCTGTAAGTGACAAGAGTTGGCAATGGAGACCGCTTAATAAGAACTTCAAGATCGGGGCGTGGATTGAAGTTTCTCAAACAGTCGAGCCGGATCTCAACGACGTCGGATCCGATTTCCTTGGCCTTACGCATCTCGATCAGCATTTGATCGACCGTGGTTCCCATCAATGGAGTACATAGCAATGTGGGACTGCTCCGAGCTCCACTCGTGCTTGTTTGCAAATCCGACACGGTAAACTACAGTTCACCAAAAAATGGAAAAAAATCAGAATGAGAGAAATTATAATTTGCACCTGGTTTTTATTCCGAACTACCTAATAATTTTTCAATTATTGTACGTACATAAATGTCCAAGCATGTTTGATCAAACATATATGCAAAGTTTACCAAACATCAGAGAAACAGAAAAATATAAATGTTTCACAAAATTTTTTCTCAGGAAATAAAATCTTAAAAGAAGGTTAGAAAACTATGAAATGGGAAAATTTGAAGCCATAACATGTCACTGATGAATCCAGTTCATGAAAACAAAAATCTTTAACACGAAAATGAAAACAGAACAGCCAACAAATTAACTTATTTACTGGACAAGGCAGCTTGTGTCTTGTACCCTGCAAGTTCAAGACGCAAGTGGGAAACAAACCAAAACTTAAAACGTTTGACATAAACAAAAACTCAAGGCCAGGGAAAGAAAACGGAAGCAAACGACATGCATGGGAATGTTGAAGCTGCGCGCAGGCTAGCTAGAACATATTTTTCGTTAAACATGCAGAACTAAGACACAGAGCTAGAGACCCCCCCCCCCCCCCCCCCCCCC
>QEOT01006404.1:0-17422 GCA_003123785.1 Pterocarya stenoptera | reverse complement strand
TTTTTTTTTTTTTTTTTTTTGAGTTTTTTTTTATTTATATTTAATGATTAAGAAAATATTATTTAATAATATTGTAAATCTTTTTTTTTTAAATTATTTAAAATTGTTTTTTTCTCATATTAGTTTTTTAACATTTTTAAATATTTTTAAAAAAGAAAAAATTTACAATATTATTAAACAATATTTTTTTAATCATTAAGTAAAAAAAAACTAAAAAATAAAAAAAAGAATCGGACAAATAAATCGAGAGCCCAAAATAGACCCTTAGCATCTCTCTTATTTTATGTGTTTATTTTTATAGATTCTTCGAATTTGAGAGATTTTTTTGTTACAAATATAAAAATTATTTTTAAAGTAGTGTGCAATGCATTTGATCACATGGTACGGTAATTTGGATCTTAGAATAATGTAAATACTGGTCCTAAATAAGTCTTAGATTTTTATTAGTAAAATGATATTTTCACCGACAAAGTGTACCGATAAAGACTACCGATTAGTGTGTTTTTTTTTTTTCTTTAAGCATTTGTGTCTTTTATTTTTTTTTTATTTTTTATTTTAAAAAATATATATATATATATAACATTGATCGGTACCTTTCTGGTAAGTACCAATTCTCAGTGTATGTAACATCTTAGAGGTGATCATCGGTCGGTCCGGATCGAGAAAACCGGACCGGACCGGCCATTTTGGACCGGACCTGTATTGGTTCGGTCCAGTCTGGTCTTTTTTTTTTTGACCGACCACATTCGGTCCGATCCACGGTCCGGCGGTTTTTCGGACCGGACCGAATATAAATTATTTTTATATTTTTTTATATATAATTATACTATATTATAATTAAGTATAGATTATTAATACTATTATATATTTATATAGTTATACTAACGGTTATATTAGTTATTATATTAGTTTAGTTATACTATATTATAGTGATTTATTATAAGTTAATAAATTTATAACTATATTATATATTAGTATAAGTTATAATGATTTAATATAGTTATAAACTTATAAGTAATAAGTATAGACTATAGACTATATAGTACTTATACAATTATACTTATACTAATATTACTAATATATAGCTATACTATATTACTAATAGTCTAATCCTTTAAAATTTATACTAATACTATTATATAGTTATATTAGTTGCTATATTAGTTTAGTTATACTAATAAATTAATAATACTATATTAATATTATAGTGATTTATTATAAGTTAATAAATTTATAACTATATTATATATTAGTATGAGTTATAATGATTTAATATAGTTATAAACTTATAAGTAATAAGTATAGACTATAGACTATATAGTACTTATACAATTATACTTATACTAATATTACTAATATATAGCTATACTATATTACTAATAGTCTAATCCTTTAAAATTTATACTAATACTATTATATAGTTATATTAGTTGCTATATTAGTTTAGTTATACTAATAAATTAATAATACTATATTAATATTATAGTGATTTATTATAAGTTAATAAATTTATAACTATATTATATATTAGTGTAAGTTATAATAATTTAGTATAGTTATAACTATTAACTATAGATTATAGTTATACTTATACAATTATACTTATACTAATATTACTAATATATAGCTATAGCCTATAGCCTATACTATACTATTAATAGTCTAATACTTTATACTAATACTATTATATAGTTATACTATAATTGTCATTATAGTATTAGAATCATAAATTATACTATAGTTATACTTACACTAATATTACTAATATATAGCTACACTATATTACTAATAGTCTAATACTTTATATTAATGCTATTATATAATTATAATTTATACTAATCATGATTCATAATAACTAATCATAATAAGTCTATCACTATATATATTTAGTATCAATGTATTAATACATTCTTTAATGTATTACTAATATTATTAAGTATTAAATGTTATAGTATAAATTATAATATATGTATAATTTATAAATTTATAATAGTATGTTAACTATGTATCTTTTTTTAATTATGGATATAATATGTATGGATAATTAAATTATTCATGCTTATTGCTTCATATACAAAATGTTAAAAGTTGTATATGACTCATTATGTATTAAGATACTTTAAGATAGTAATAAAGTAATAATTACCATCATCAATAATGTAATTTTTATCTAATTTATTATCATTGACCATATAAAATATTTTTTTATTGAGTTTGTTATATAATCCACATTAATAAGTCACTTAGTTTAATTTAGTATTGTAAATAATTTTTTTTATGAATTGATTTATATATTAAAAAAAAAAAAAGAAGAGGCCGGACCTAATGGACCGGACCGAAAGCTACCGGTCCGGTCCGGTCCCCTTGGGTGTTCGATCCGGTTTAGTCCGGTCCAATGGATGGACCGAAAACTTTCGGTCCATCGCCGGACCGGACCGGACCGGACCGGACCGTGTGCAGCCCTAAACATCATGAGTTTTGCTACACAATCTTCACTACACTCTATACTTCACATTTTTTTTAATTTTTTAATTTTTAATTTTATTTTATTTGCTTAAAACTATTTCAAATTTTCTATTCATTATTCATATAAAAAATATTTGATAAAAAATTTAAAAAAAAAATAGAGTGTAGAGTGTTGGTAAATAGTAAAAAATTGTGAAGATTTTTTATTTTTTAAATGGAGTAAACTGGTTTTCACAATCTAGAATTGTATATAACATTATTTAAAAATAAATATTCAAAACTTAATTTATTAAATAAAAGGTCACAAGATCGTAAAATAGACATTTCAAAAATTATGTAGAATAGATTCATTAAGAAATGTTAAAAAAAAATATATAGATGTTTGAGTAAAATAAATAATGAATTAGTTAATTTTGATTTGCGGATTATATACACAATTAAAAATAAAAAATTATTCTCATTAGTCACTATTTACCACCTCACACTTTATAAAAAAACACACACATCATATAAAAAACACTCTCATATTCTATGAAAAAATTATAGATATGAAGTGATTGAATAGTAATTAATACATGGCATTCCTCGTAAAAATAGCCTGTCCATTTCTTCAAAAATTAAGATCCTCCCTTATAATTATATAATCGGTTTATTACAAGTAAAGTAATGTTTAAAATTATGAATCTTTTTGGGGGCATACCGTTTGACTATCACATTTTAAATAAACTAATAAAAATTAATTAATTAATTAAAATTTTTTTTTTTAATTTTCTTGAATGAAAAGTTATTCAAACTCGCAACATTAGTACAGTACCAAATAGGAATAGGATGACTCCAATCCTATCTAACCATATTTTGGTGCGTGGATCTGCTTTTTGCATCTGCTTGACTTGTGCCTGAATATCTGGTACACACCCAATAAAACGGGCAGCCACTTTATTTTCTAATTACTACTCTTCCTTCCTCAATTATTCTTTTTTTTTTTAAATTTTTTGGGCCCCTTCTTTTGTGGGTCCTTTTGAATTGGCATGTTCATTCAATTAATGGCTTCATGTCAGTTTATGACATTTGCAGTGTACTACAGCACAAAATCAAAAACAAACAATTTGTTGAACAATTATGTAATAAATTATTACAGTAAAAAATTGATAGTTTTAATAAAAAAACTTCTTTATGAATTTTGTTATGATCTTCTGAACGCTTTCTGGTATAAAAAGAAACATATTATTAATTTACCTTATGTTATATATATATAATAGATTTGTTCAACTGTTTTAAAATGAAAAGCAGTATTAGAAATAGTTTGCAACCAAGAAGTTTGGTAAATTGAACTTGATTCAATTTTTGAAAATTTTCAATCATTAAAATTATTTGAAGCAGAGTTATCAAAAGAACAATCTTCATCATTAAATATATATATATATATATTTATATATATAACATATGGGTGGATAAACCACTTAAATCTATTGAAAGAAAAATATCACTTTTGTGACTGAGTATTCAATTCAGAATTTAAAACCTAAAACAAATCACCTCAAGTGCTTCATAATATTCATAATAGTCTATATGAAAGAATTCAGGCCTAATTATTAGAAAATATGAGTTCCCTCCCTAAGCAAAGGGAAGGAGGCACCGGTTTCATTTTATAGATGGCCAACATGATTGGAGCATGTCTCCAACCATTTTAGTTATATCTCTTGAAACGAAGAAATAAGGAACCACCACCCATGTTATGAGTGGAAAAAGTTGGAAGTGACAATGAGTTTGCATTTGATCCCAACAATTAACTGGATATATAAGGTCTTGTGATTCATCCTTGATCAAGGTGTGAATGTGGGAATACTATGAATAATAGAAGGTTTGTCTGCCTTTATTCTAAAACAAGCTTTTGGTTTGCGCAAGGAAAGCATTTTGATAGAGAGAGAGAAAGAGATGGAAAATTTTATTGATTATTTCTGGGTCTTAACAATATATTCAATTCTTGAATCCATATCTTTGTTATAATGCAATTTCAATAAATGGGTATGTAAGAAATCATAGCGGAAAAATACCTAAAACTCAGCTTATAAAATTACTCCACAAGTTTTTCCAACAAATCCCAAGCGTTTCTTCTTTGTGGCGAAGTGTACTACGTAGTATAAAACTAGAGTAACACTAAACAAATCCACAGCCTAAATATTTTAACAAGAGAGAACAAAAAGAGAGAGAGCTTTTGTATATTTCAGATAGTCCCAAAATCAAACTGAGGGGGACTATTGATATTCCACCTACACACGGCTGGCCTTCAAGGCCAGCCATTACACTGCAATCAATTTGCAAACGTTGCAAGCAGCAACAGCATGTAACGTATGGCATTAAGCCATCCGTTACAAGTCAAGTAGCCTAATGCCATACGTTACTATAAGCATGAAGGGAGGGGGTCAGCCCACGTGGGCGCCCCTCTTGCCCTCCTGCTAACAGGGTAAATGAAAGCATAATGTACAATTAGAACATCTTCTGTGTGAAGAAATATATCAGAACTTTGCCAAGATGATCTCCCGCATGAACTCTTCAGGTGCTGCAAAACAAAGGAAGCCAAAGGAGTCGCATCAATCAATTATGTTAGGCATAAACACAGTCAAGTGTATGAGAAGATGAAAGTCAAGAAGTACCTTCTCTGCCTGTGAAGAGGTTGAACTGGCCAATGGCCTGACGGAGGAACATTTCAACTCCACTCACAATGATGGCTCCTACAGCCTCAGCCTCTTTTAGTAGTCTGGTCTTTCTTGGTGTGTAAACGGAATCAAAGACAAGCTGGTAATCCCCCAAGGTTGCCTTCAGAAAGCAAACAAACAGTTCAAATAATAAAAACCAAATTGGAATATTGTTCTAGTAGGTATAGTGCATTAGACCTCAGCTACAGGAATCCGGTCTGTATTTGGATGCATTCCCAAAGGTGTTGCATTTGCTAGTATTGCACCTTTCTCTGGCTGGAAGTTAACTATATCATTGTAGGGCCGAGCTTCACCAGATACATCACAAGCAAGAGATTTTGCTCTGTCTTTTGTACAAAGGATAAGAATTAGGGCAGTGGGTTTGTAATAAGATATAAATCAGGTTATTAGTTACCAATCAATATGCTGCAGCAGGGACAGAATATTGGTTCTCTCATTACAGTTGAAGAAAGTCTGTCGTTGAACCTATGCTTCATAATTAATTTCTGCCTTCTTCATTTTTTTCTATGGGGGGGGTGGAGGGGATGCGAAGAGGGGGGAAATCAGGCAAATGTACCTCTTAAACAACCTAACTTTAAGATGAGAGTTGAGTTGAGATGAGATGAGATGAGATGAGAGTTGAAAGTTGAATAAAATATTGTTAGAATATAAGTTTTTAACATATTTTTGTTTTGGGATTTGAAAAGGTTGAATTGTTTATTATGTTTGAAATGTTTGGGAAAGTTGTAATGATTAGATGAGATGAGTTGAGATGGTTTTTGAATCCAAACAAGGCCAAGTGGCATGAATACCAAAAAGCCTTGCCTTGATGTGCCAGACTGTGATTCTAACCTATTGAGTTACATAAGTGAGAGAGAATAATTGCTTAACCATATTAGCAGAGAAGAAAAAACAATTTGTATAGCACTTGGATAGTAGATTATGGTTAATATACCAAAATCAATGTCAAAAATGATAACCCGAGCTCCTCTACTCTTGGCACCAAATGCCAATGCCCTTCCTGCACCTCCAGCACCAACTAGCACAAATAGTTTTCCAGCAAGAGGAGAACTGAGAGATGCTCCCCCATTAGTGCATCCCTGTTCTGTGATGTTTTAGATGCACAAATGTTAGTTGTCATTTTAGAGTTCAAAGACAACATTTTGAGAGTCAAAGTACACATTTTGGTATTCCTGTACCTTTAAGAGCATCTTCAATTGCACATATTGAAGCCTCACAGTCTGTATTATAACCAACCAGCTTCCCATCAGTAGGCCTCCTTATAATGGTATTAACAGCACCTATGGCCTGATAAAGCGTGTGAAAATAATTATTCCATCCACCATGCATAGAACATACGTTAGGAATGATGAAGACACTTAACAAAGCTCTACAACATTACAGTACCGCATAATATAAAAGATAATAAATGGTAGGCTTAAGCAAACCTTAGCGAGTGGATGTACTTCATCACAAAATCCAATTACAGCTTCTTTGTATGGGATCCCGACACTGTATTCAAATAAAGGAAATAAGAAGTTATGCAGTGAGCACAAACAAAAATAAAACAAACCAAAACAATAGCAGGCATATGTGTGTGTGTGTGTATTTCTGAAAACGAAAAAATAACACCTCCACCTAAACAGATCTATTTAACATGCACCAGGCACTAATGAGATCGAAGGTAAGTAGGTTTCAATCATTCCAACTATCCTTCAGCATATCTACAATGTTCAAATTAAGGGAAGGCTGAGTTTGTTGCGGGAGAAGAATAAATTCAGTTGTGTATGAGTGACAGTCAGTCCTGACAATAGGGCATTGCTTTGGAAATAGTTGTAACAACTTTTTACAGAGAGTTAGATGGCCAAATTCTTAAGGAATGAACCCAATGCTCCATATTGTAGTTTTCTAGCTGCTTTTGTCTAGGCCCTGTTAAATTGTGAAGATTTCTGATCAGTTATCAAAGTTTAAACTGCATAGACATTGGTCGTGGTTGAGGTTTATGCCTGCCTAAGAAAAGAACAAGGAACATATTACAATGGCTCGATCCTGATGTAAAAATAAAGCTGCTAAGACGATATATTTGGCCATAAACAAATATAGACAATCAAGAGTAGTGCATATCTTGAATATATATCATCCAAGGCTAACAAACTGAGATATCAAACTTTCTGTCAGCCAAAAATTCATGTTTTTATTTTAACTTTAAATGTACCATACCCTCATAAATGACATACCTGAATCCAGCAAAGTCAGGGCTTGAATAGACACTAAAGAAGTCCTTGAGATTATCAACAAACATTGGCACATATATTCCATTATAGTTTACATGCCTGAAAGTAGGATTATGCAATAGAGGGCCTTTACTGTGGCTAACTGGTTTGGAGATGAGCCCAAAAACTTTGGTATCTGCATTAATATGGATCACTTTATAAGCCTGCCTAAGGCTGTCTAGAGTAGGCAAGCCTGGAACTGAATTTCCTTCCATAGATCCATAGACTAGAAGACCACCAAATTTTGGGCTCAATATCTGGCTCATAAGACCTCTTTCACCGACCGAATATGCAATTAGTGGCACCTACGGGAGTAGCAAGATGGTCTCATACACTTAATATAGACAATGGATTTGCAAGAATCCCAAAGAATCGAGCAGTTTAAATACTTCAAATGATACATCATATCCACCTGAGCAGAATAAAATCAAAAAGGTGTTTTTCACTTTCTTTGTTAATTTCTTTTACACTTTAATGTTTGTTGGTGATCTGCATTCATATATTTTCAGTTTAAATCGCTAAATCACTTAGATAAAAATGAAGATGATAAAAATGAGCTCATACCTGGCAATGTGAGAGCAGATGAAAAATTCTTGATATTTCTGTAATATCAATAGCATTTGTGACAAGCTTGATGATATCCGCTCCAGTAGCTTGCATGCTTGCAACAAGATGGCTCAAATCTTCCAGAGAGGTCATACCATTTACATAGCATGAAACAATAACTTTGCTACCACAGGGATCATCCATTTTCAGTTCTCCCCTAAGATTAGAAGCCACCTAAGCAATCATACAACATGAGTCAGATGAGATTCCAAGGGTCCATGAAAACGGTGAAAAAAAATAAGCTCAATGTTTTTCAAATCCTTATTCCTGCAACATGTAGAAATCAATGTTAGGCAAGTGAGAGGTAAACTACCGAGGGAAAGATAGCTCTAACACTATAGTTCGACAGTTCTCATTCCCCACCTTCAAAGGTTTGCTTGCTTTAAGAGAGAGAACTACTGGGGACTACTAGTGTTTCAAAGACACAAGTCTCCAAATGGAAGAGATGATTCAACGACACATAAACCAAAAAATACCAACTATAAAAGTGGCACGCTAGCATTGTCAATAGAACATATAAAAAATCAATGTATTTTGCACAAACTAGTTCTTTCATTTAGCACTAAGTGGGCTTCCTTCCAGTGATTGAATACAGAAGTGAGATCCGAAAGGAAGTAGGTGTTTCTGTGGTAAGAGTAGCAACTACATAACTAACAGAAGGTGTCCACTGGCATGCTGATCTAGCTGTCTTTTAATGGAAATGCTTTTTAATTAGCAACCATCAAGCCTGTATTCTTGTGCCGTTTTCAGCACTGTATCAGATTTGTATGATTAGAATATTCTCAAAGCTCAACCAAAGGTGAAGAAGCTTTCATTTCTTCTGTCCGATTTTTGTGTTTTAACAAAGTATTTTTAGAAACAGAGCTTTGTACATGCTTTTGAAGATTAGATGCCTAAATCACCCTACTTTGCACAAATAATATATGTAAACTGGAGAACAGTCTTTCATATGATTCAAGAGCATTATGATATTACCGCCAGAATTCATTGCATTTAAATATGATAGCAACCTGTGATTCTAGGTCAATGGCTTCCCATATTTCCTCAGAATACCTTTCACGCATATTTCAATGCATATGTTGGGGCCAATTATCCGAACATCGCATGGCACAACAGTGTCGGACACACCGGATGAACACAAAACACAATCTTAAAGTCATAATCAGATTTGAGCAAGTCCTGTTCTTAATTCAATGTTGAATTTCAATTTGAAAAACTACCTTGAGCTCAAAATCAATGTAATCAGCTCCCAGATCTTTGGCTAAATGGAGTGTTTCCACCCGTGTGAGCTCATCACCTTCATACTGACCACCTTCCCACCTTGGCCTGGAAAAAAAACTATATAATTAGTGACTTGATAGCTGTTGAAAATGACCATTTTCATAGAAAGAAAATGATATTAAAGGCATTTCTCCAGTTGATGAAAATAACCTTGGCGATTTGTGAGGAAGAGAAGAAACAAAGAGGATGCTCTACCATCAAGTATACCCCCACATATTCATGATAATCTTGCCATGTTAACCTTTTAATTTTCTCATCTATAATGTCATCTTTCCTTCTATTCTTTCAGTTTTTGTGATTTCACTTCATAGAAAATCTTGCTAAATCTTGGCGGACCATCTAACAAACCTGCCGTCCAAGCTTTTAAAACTAAAGAGGAAAGTAACATAGCCGAGGTGGAAGAAGTTCGTAGATTGACATATTAAGATATATGTCCAGAAATTAGCCATACCTAATTATGAGTCTGCCACATCAGCAAGAAATAAACAAAAAACTTGACTGTATCCTTGGTCTTACCTTGCAGTTACAGATAAAGGGCCCAAACAATTGAAGGAGCTTGCAGTTTCACTAGCATTTCTTTTAGAAACATGAAAGAGATTGCAACTTACAGCCAAAAGGTCATAGAGCTTGCAATTAAGGGTAGGGAAAGGAAAAAACCTACCAAGGTTGAGTTTTGATGCGAGTATTCTACTAAGGGTACGCATGAGATGGCTGGTCTTATCATTGTTGAGATCAATCAACAATTCGCTGATTTTATTTCACTAAGATGCAAATATTACATAAGCAATAATTATTCATGTTATGAAAAGCAAAATTTGCAAGTATAAAACAAGAAAGTTGTCTCCATACAGCAGCAATAAGAGGTTCCCCATAAACACAATGGCATGTTTTTAGTACAATCATATTAATTTTTGGGACTTGATTAAAAATTCCAAGAATACAATTACATAATTATTAACTATGTCTAGCTAGAAACAGAAAATACATTCAGTTAGGATTTGTGAAGAGTACCGATACACGATGAGCACTGGCAAGGGCTTTTTTCTGAGGATGGTTTGAAGGTCTTGGCGAGGCTGGAAGTTCTTAATACAGTCCAACCTGACTTCAACTACATCCGCACCTTGTGCTTTTGCCTCGTACATGTCACTCACCATTTGCTCAACGGATTGAGCCATTAGTGGAGCACAAATCAAAGTTGAATTATTCAACATTCCAATACTTCCCATTTGGAGATAAATGATCAAAAGAATGAGTCAAGCAGTGTTGGTAAAAAAAAAAAAAAATTGCGTCGAGGATTATAAATAAGAAAAGGGTTATCAAATAGTGAACTAGACAAAGAAAACGAAATGAACTAGTGCCGTTCGTTTAGAGTCAGCCTGGAATGTTAATAGCCCAGGCAGCAGAGTAGTTAAAAGTCGATGGTTGAAGGAATGGCAAGGTTGGTGAGTCTTATTTGGATTTTAGAACCACTCATATGGAAAGAAGGATCAGAAACCCAACAACTCTGAAACAGCATATATAAATCAAAGAATGTCCGTCAAATAGCTTGAGCAACAAAATATATATTGCATATGAGCTTGTGTAGTGAGAGAAACAACTGCAGATAAGGTTTGGTTGGCTTTTTGACGTATCCATTTCAACAAGACACTAAAAAATGCTTTTTTAAATCAAATTGGATAAAGCAACAACTAAGCTAAGACAAGCAACAGTTTGAGTAAAAAAATATAGCAAAATGGGATCTGCAAAGTGCAAGCGAAAACAAGCACAAGTGAGCAGTTGGTGGGTCGTATTTGAATTCTGACTCTTTTAAGGTAAACCACTTCAAAATCTTAGCTCAAAAACAAACAAGAAGAAATACGCGGACCCAGTTGGATGTTTGCACCAGTCGTAAGCCATCGCTCTAGCTTTTTAATGAATAGCCACCGAGGCTGTCATTGTGATGGCAATTGGTTGGTGGGTTAGGTCAGGGATTCGTGGTGGAGCTCATTGCTACCTCACCCCCTCCCGATTTTCTTCGTCTTCTTTTCAAAATAAGAAATTCTATTTGTAGTTTGCGTGGAGGATTGCGTGTGTATTCCTATTATGGGTTTGCATGTTGGGATTCTAGGTGGACAGGTACGTTTGGATGTCAAAATATCTCAATTCATCTCAATTGATTATTATAATTTTTTTTAATTTTAATATAAAATATAATAAATAATTTAATTTTTTTTAATTTTAAAAAATTAATAATATTAAAAATTAATATTCTAATAATATTTTATCATATCAATTCAACATCTAAACGCTGCCTTATACATTTGGTTACTAAACTTAGCTATTTCAAACTAAATCTAACATTTAAACACTAAACTCTCAAATTATGAAACTCATCTTAACTCAAAACTTTCTTACACGTATGACTCATAATTTTTTTTAATTTAAAATATTTTTATACGTGAGATCTATAATTTTTTTTAATTTCTTATAAAAAATACTAAACTCATCTTAATATCTAAACACATTTTAAACTAAGCTTAAATTAATCCTACGTAACTTTCTTTACTACTTCACTCGTTACTATTCCTAAACTATTCAACTAATGAACTAACGCAACCAACACTTTCAAAAATAGACGATTGGAAAAATCTGAACGCAGTCGTGGTTTGCGCAGTCATGTTGCACGAGACGACGTGGCCAACCACGGGCCAGATGAAAAATGAAACGCAGCGTATTGAGAGTTTTTCGGTTGGCAGTCATGATTTCTCTTTGCGTTTTGGGGGGGAAACTCTTGCTTCTTTTGCCAGTGGGGGTTTGTGTAACAAAAGCATCCGATCATCTTACTTGCTTATCGGCTTTAGTGAAACTCTTTTTAAAGTTTTGTTGGATCGTCAATTGAGATAAAAGTTAAATTTTAAATAAAATATTATATTTTAATATTATTATTATTTTAAAATTTAAAAAAATTAAATTATTTATTATATTTTATATAAAAATTTAAAAAATTATAATAATAAAATAAAATGAAATGAAAAACTCTTACCGTCCAAACGGAACATTAAGTCTCCATCCACTAGTTGCAGCTTCTTCGAGATCCCATCCCTTTAATCCAAACAAAATAAAAATCAAGCCTTTAAACTGAAATTCGAAGCATAACTAGAAAGGAAATCAAAACCACCCAAAACGAAGCAAGCACATAGCAAATCAGAGTGAAGAGAAGAATGGAGTCGTGATCTGCAAATAAGAGCAAACAAAATCGAGAGAACGGTATGCTTGGAGAAATGGATTAGAACTAGGGGCGATACCTGCATGATGCAGGACCGAATGGACCAAAGTGAGTCTTATATTACTTAAATATGACTATTGTATTACCATGGCCTCCAATATAAAGGTTGGTCTAAGAAGTCAAGGCAATACAATGACTTGAATCAAGTCTTCAACAAGTATTTATATAAGTATTATTATAAATATTTAAAATATTTATATAAGTATTTATTTATATAAGTATTTATATAAACATTTAAATAAATATATTTTTTATATGGTGGGGCGGGGCCTCGCTAGAGTCATCCTACTTTCTCCTTGTAAGGTGGGGGCAAGGTAGTGGGTAGTGGAGTGCGGGTAGTGGAGTGCGGGCAGCGCTGCCCATCCCTAATTAGAATAGAGTGAAGAAAAAGAAATATGAATCTATGTATGTGTTTGAGAAACATGGCAAATCAAGAAAACAAGTTATAGAGACGAGGGGAAACTTCTCGAGGTTGGAAAAGTGAAGTTAAGACCCGGTTTGGATATAATAAGTGTTTCAATCCATCTCATTATTATAACTTTTCTAAATTTTTACACAAAATATAATAAACAATTCAATTTTTTTAAATCTCAAAATAATAATAATATTAAAAAATAATATTTTAATAATATTTTATTTAACTTTCATCTCAATTCATCTTATCTCAACTTGCTATCTAAACAGTACCTAAGAGTCGGAATAAAGAAAAAGAGTCTTTGAAAAGCAATTCTTAATTTCTCTGAAGATGCGTGCGCCAGACAGAGATTTTGTGGAGAAAGTGAAACACTAAAGGTCCCATTTGGATAGTGAAATTATTCTCGTACAAAATATAATAAACAATTCAATCTTTTTAAATCTTAAAATAAAAATAATATTAAAAAATAATATTTTATTCAACTTTCATCCCAACTTACTGTACAAACGGCACTTAGAGAAAAAATTTTACGATGGAGTAAAAGAAGGATTTGCTCGAATTCGGACTGATCTTTCACTAAACTAGGCGCTAGCCTTGCAGGATTTGCTAGTTCACTGGTCACCGTTTTGCTCTGCTCGAATTGCAAAACTGCAAAATGTTATTCTCGGTTCCAAGTCTTTTCCCTTTTTTATTTTTATCTTTTTCTTTAAATAATGTTATGTACCGTCACGGAGTGTATAAACGCTATATAATCATTTAAAAAAAAGATTAATTATTAAAATCTTTATTATTTTTTTTAATATAAATTTCATATTTATTTAATTTTTTCAAAATAATTATACGACCTTTACACACTCCAAAATTATAAATATCATTTCTCATTCCATTATGGACAAGCGCCGCTACATAAGTGGCATGTAACTGGGAGACGTGGCAAAGCTTATATAAGAAAAAAAATCAAAATGAGAGAGGCGAGAGAAGCAGACAATAAATCAACCGACATTAGAACACAAAAATTTGGCCTTCCTCCACGAAATGCCTCCGAAAAGTATTTATCCATCAAGAAAAACAAACTCATTTCTTAGATTTCATTTGGAAAAGAGGAAAAATGCTGGATTTCATTATTTGCATATTTCTTCCAAACCCATTTCGACAATCTCTCCTAAACTCATTTCCACAATTTTTTCCAAACTCATTTCTGTTGTTGCTTGTTGATTTCTCCGTTAATAGATTTCTCTGTTTCTCTTGCACTCTTCTCATTTGTCCATGCACCTTCATTTTTTTAATCTAAATCTTCTTATTACAAGGTACTTTTCCCCTTCTCTGATTGACCAGAGAATCTATTGATTCATCATAACTTCTTATGCTTTTGGAGATGGCAGTGGTCTAATAAAATTTGTCTTTATCATGCTTTATCTTCTTGTTTTCAATAATAAAATAGTGTGAAGTTGTAGTGTATAATGTTAGAACTAATTGCGAAATCCGAGTAAATTTGGAGGGTGAGATGAGAATTTTGTGTAGAGTTTAAAATATTATTTTTAGTCTTAAAATTTGAAAAAGTTGAATTGTGATTTGAAAAATGTGTATTGGGATTTGAAAAAGTTGAATTATTTATTATATTTTATATGGAGATTTGAAAAATGTATAATGATGAGTTGAAATGAGATAAAATTTTTTGAGAATTCTCAACCCCCAAACCTGCCCCGGTTACGAAATGGAGAGGGAGAGGAAGAGGACCTTAGAGTTACGGAAACGAAACAGAGAGGGATTTCATGAAACACATCGTTTTATTCCTTAAAAAAACACAAATGAAGCACAATCGTTTTATTAAATGACATGGCCACCACGTCAGCATTTGCACGCCGGTTGTGCTTTGGCCGCTTGCATCCCGCGTTTTTCTTTGGAAAGGCCTCATAGAATGGTATAATTCAGCCAGTAATACAATTAAAAAAACAGAGAGAAATAATATCATCATAGTTGCATATGCATAACATATAAAGATATAAATAAATATCTTTTAATTTTTAGAGTAATAATATTATATTGATTAAAATAGTTTAAACTTTGTCAGCTTATATATGAATTACTAAAATCCTTTAGACTTAAATGCTGACATATAATATATGTGTAATTTTATTTAAGATAAAGGTTAAAGTCTTAAACATTTTATCAAAAGTTACCACATGAACATTAACAGGCAGAAAAGACGGAAAGAAATGTAATCAGGTGGGAAAAGTCAAGTGAAAATCAAGTGAAGACAACTTGGGATGATACTACTGATGTAAATGCCAAAAAAACTGGTCTCGGAGTCATCATCATTCGAGATTCAGCAGGGGATGGAATGATTTAACTTACCACCAACATTGATGCACTAGAGAAACCTACGTTTCTGACCTAGGATTTGACAATGTGTCTGTGAGGAAGATTGTCAGGCAATGGAAAAAGCTTCAAAAAACCCTCAAGAAATCTAGGCAGATTTTGGGCCACTCATCTATGGTATTAATGTGTAATGATTCAAAAGTTTAAGTTAATGAGATGGGGGAGATTTAATTAGTTATTTTATATCTTAACATCCTCTTCATGTATGGGTTAGACTCTTTATCATTGGGTGACTCAATATATAGAATATTTAAGTAAATAGAATAGAATGTAGAGTTAATATTCGAACTGAGGATCTCTGCTCTAATATTATGTGTAATCATTATTTGTCCTAAAAATTTAAACTAATAGAAGGAGGTAGATTTTATTATTTATTTTATATCTTAAATTAGGAGTATGCTGGATGGAATACCGGATTGGAAGGTTGCTTTTAAAAAATACAGAAGGTACACATTGTCGTTGGATATTTAATTTAAAGTTAAAAAAATAAAAAATTGTAATTTAGAAATAGTCAAAGGAAATTGCTTCTTTGGATAATGAAACGAGATGAGATAATTTTAGATAAGTTGAATAAAATATTATTATAATATTATTTTTTTAATATTGTTATTGTTTTGAAATTTAAAAATGTTTAATTGTTTATTATATTTTGTGTTAGAATTTGAAAAGTTGTAATAATGAGATGAGATGAAATAATTTCTGTATCCAAACAAACTCTTATATAATTCTTTCCCCAAATATTAAATATTCAAACAAATATATCCTTGGAGCATCCAAAACGATCCACAAAGATGACGAGGGAAGTATTTAATATTTGGAAAATGATTTATACAGTCTTAAAATATACAAATCTCCTCTATTTCATTTTTAAAAATAGGAAAAATTTAGTACACATAAAAATCAAACTTTTTCATTATAGATCTCAAGACTAGTATTCCCTAAAACTGAATAGAGTGTTTAATAAAGAGTAATTTGGACGTATAATGTGGCGGCTAGAGACTGTTTTGGTGGGACAAGAAAACAAACAACTTTTTAAGAGATATTTTTCTTTGGATGCGGCTGTTGAGGTTGAGGGATAACCACGATTCCAGATTTGTCAAATATTTGGGGTGATATGGATAGAGATATCACGTATTTGTTCTCTGATTGCAGTGTTTTTTATGTTAGAATTTCAAGGGAATTTTCTTTAGTTCAATTTTAAAGGAAATTTAGAGTTTTTTTTTTTTTTTTGAGCATGCCCTTTCTATTGAAAAATTGTTCTCAATTCCTTCGAATTGGTAATTACTAACATATTTTTTAATAAAATATTATAAAGTAATGTTGGATACAAATTTAATTTTGAAAAAAAATGATGGGCACAAAAATTATGCACCCGACTATTATACCGCGTATTTATCATTTTTGAAAGAGTAATACTACATATACTTACAACTTTTATTTATATTTTTACTTACAAGACTCATTTTGTTAATTTTGTTTTTAAATTCAAATTTTAAATTTTAAATTTTATAATTTCTAGTATATTAATAACTGACATGTAGAGAAAAAAAATTTTTTGTAAATTTTTGTTAAGTACAAATAGCATTTTAATTTTTGAAATTGAAATCACAGTCACAACCAGCTCAGAGGGTTTGACTCCTTGCCCACCACTCTGTCTCAATCTCACCACATAATGGCTTGTGATGCGCGGCCTTTTGTGACTTTGTCTCGTCCAAACTGGTGACCTTTCATCCAACAAGTAGTTGTGCTTTGTGTATCCCATCCCATATCAGATTCTGGACTGGTTTGAATTGATGAAATTATTTTAGATAAATGATGAAGTTGAAAAAAATATTATTTTTTAATATTATTATTGTTTTGAGATTTGAAAAAGTTGAATTGTTTATTATATTTTATATACAAATTTAGAAAATTTATAATAATGAAATGAGATGAGATGGAAGAGTTTCTGAATCCAAACAGCTTCCTCAAAAGTGAATTTGGTCAGAATATCTTGGTGGCCCTCAACTCCAGCACCCTGTTTACCAGGGCTTTTCTTTCT
>QEOT01006398.1:114220-172206 GCA_003123785.1 Pterocarya stenoptera | reverse complement strand
GGTTCTACTACATGGTGAAGAAGTCCCCATAGCATATCTTGTATAAGAGGATGTGGATAGTAGAGATCCTCCTAAATTAGCACATTGTGTAAGTTTTATGTATACTTTATTTCGTCAAAAATCTTTTCATTTGCTTAAGTGGGATCTAAGATGGAGGTTTATGACATGAAAAGAAAATGTAAGATATAGAGACTAAGGATTTAACCAACCTTTGCAACTGTATTCCGGGCTTTGTTCCAGTTAATTTGATGGTAAGGCTCATTGTACAACTCTTGCCTTAGTGATTGAATCAACTCATTGATTGGACCAACAAACCTTTTCCCATATAAATAAGACATTGGCATATAAACCAAGCGACAATAGCACAACATTTTGCCTGCATCTCATATAAATAACAACCTCAAGTATGAGACAATATCATTGCATTTTACTTGAATCTCATATAAATTACAAACTGTGCTTTTCAACAAAAAGGTGTGAAAGGAAAGAACCTGGATGAATTGGAGAGATTTGTGGAAGAAGCCAGAACTCTGGGGGCAATGGATTGCAGCCAGACCACTCATATAATCCTAGTACCTATCCATGTTAGGAAGCCTCTGAGTTTTCACAATATAGTAAAGGTTGTATAGGGTTGAATGATAAATTAAAATGCTTTCATTATTTTGTAAGGCAAATGGACTTTTTGGGCTACAATCTAACCTCTCAAACTCAGGTATATACACTTCAATATGGTGATACTTCTAGCTGGACACTAGAATATGCTACGTTATATTTCTTTTTTCTTGGCATATACATGTAATATTACCATCAATTCTTGGTAACTAAAATGAAAATATATGTCATATTTCAACCAGTTATACATACCGTGACCCAAAACTTTCCCCAAGATGGAATTGCCACCAAACCACCATGGTCAAGGATCCATTTTCGTCCTCTGGCCATAGCCTTGTCTTCACCATCTTCAGGATCCTCTCCAAGTATCCTCAAGGCAATATAGCTCAAAGCTGAACCAAACATTGTGCTGTGACCCTCTATGTGGAAGCCCCAACCTCCATCTTCATTCTGTCCAACAAATAAAATAGTCAACATACATATTTACATATGGATATGTGTATTTGTTTGTACATAAGGTTAAACTTGTGTTTTGTATTAAAAAAGCAAAAACATTATACCTGATGATTATACAAGTATCGAATAATTTCTTTCTGGTGTGCTGGTGAAAAGATGGCATTCAGAGCTCCAGTGATGTATAATGCCATTACCTACATATTGTAAAACATGAAATTATATTTTAGGGAAAGAGAAGTTAAAAAATTTATATATATATATATAAAAGAATGGTGAAAAAAATACATACAAAGGGTTGGAGGAAAAACAGGGGGCCGGCAGATTCAGCAGGCCAATGACCATCGTGGGCTTGAATGGATGAAAAGAAGGTTAGGGCTCTTCTCAATGTTGTGATGACTGCTTCCTCTGTAATCACCTCAGTTTCTTTCACTTGGACTGGTGGTGGAATTGGCCCACATGGGTTCTCCTTCCTAAGCTGGGAGATGATATGAGTTGAGATAAAAAATAAAAGTTGAATAAAATATTATAAGAATATATATTTTTAATATCATTTTTGTTTTGAGATTTGAAAACGTTGAATTGTTCATTTTATTTTGTGTGAAAATTTAGGATAGTTATAATAACTAGATTAATCTAGTTATTATTTTGTGTGAAATTTGTTTATTTTGTGTTGGAATATTCCAACACAAAGCACATTAACAACTTAATTTGGTCCTAAGATTTTTCTCAAGCATTTTGGGTGGTTATCAACATCTACGAGCTAGGCCCATGATCAAAAAAATAATTCTAATCACAATTGAAAAGAGAAATACTTCATCCACAAAAGATCTCATAAAAAATAAACTTACAGACTAACGAAACTTGATCTGGTATATATCTATTAATAATTTTAAAATTACTTTTCATATAAAGTAAATTAGATATATCATATGATGTCATGTCAATTTATAATTTTTTTTAGATCTCTTACTGTGGACATAGCATTTCTCATTAAATGATAAACATAAAACTTTTTTTTTTTTTAAATATATTGTATAACATTGTTTTAAATAGAGGATGATTGTGTAAAATTTGAAAAATTCAGTATAAACAATAAAAAAATGGGAAAGAAATTTAAGAATTAATTAGAAAGAATGCTAAGAAATTTTAGTAAAAGAAGTAAACAAAAATATAGATGTGGTATGACATTATTGTTTTGTGTTGTTGAATCTTTAAGAACAAGCATGCATGCATGTTCATTTCTTAGAATTAGTTTAGAGGGAAAATAGTAAAGACAAGCGATACAATTAGCTAGAATGAGGGACTGTTTTTTATGGAGTGGACACGAATCAATGCAAATTTTTTAACATGCACTCATGTATAGCCGTGTCTCAAACATTTTGCAAACATTTTTCAATGAGTATTGCTACAGCTATAAAAAAAATACATAAAAATAATCTCATAAACTGACATGATTTTATATAGTCCGTTAAATTTACTTTATAATAAAAATAACGTTATGGTTGGAAAGGATTTTGTTGGTCTTGACTCTTGGACTTGAGGAGCAAATGAGGAAGAATTTTGTGGCCACGAGACAATTCATTCAACACCACTAGTGCACGGGGGGGGTCTTTATGTTTGAATTTGAATGTCATGAAAAGAGCAGTCAACACCAGAAGATTAATTGACCTTCATTAAAAACATGATTTCCTCTTTTTTTTTTCTTTTTTACTGCGCTTTCCTTTCACTCTTATCTAACTCGTTGACAGAGTCTTCAACTAATGATCAAAACTGAACCCTAGGAACCCAGTTGACAGAGTTGATATCTTGTAATCCACATTGGACCGAGAAAAGGAACTAAAAAAAACCTATCTATCTTCTGCAAAATATATATTTGCTGGATGCTAATTCATGAAGGTCCATGATGGAATGTACAAAATCATGATCATAAGAATCTCTCTCTCTCTCTCTATATATATATATGTATATATGTATGTAGTATGACAGTATGTATATATGAGAGAGAGAAAGAGAGAGAGATCTGTAACCTGCATCCTCATCAAGAGATCAGCACTTTGCTTCGTCCGAAGCCGATTCCTCTTAAACTCCTCGCGGACCCTTTCAACTTCAGCACGTTCTTCAGGTGTGCCGGCATCAGGGTCGAACTCCCAATGTTGTCGTCCAACGAAATTGTTGAGGCTCACCAATCCTGGACCTCCTTCGGCTATCTTCAACTTCCACATGATCTTCTGTGAAACAAATAAATTACTACATGCATGCATACAAGATGATCACTAACGAGCTATTGAAATATGTACGTACAAGGTGATCAGAGATCAAGCGTACACAAAAAGAGAAAATATAATACACTCTGAACTTTTCAAATTTTGATACATTGCAACTTTAACTACGGACACGTTAATGACTACTACCAAATGCAAAAAGAAGTTGACCAATTTGTTTGCTGCCAAAATAGCTAATCTCATGGTACTACAAGAATGAGTTGATGATAATTTTCTAGAGAGAATTGGAGAGTGAAAATGATCAACAAAAATTACTGGCAGAGTGGTATTGATCTTCTTCAGAGTACCTTAAAATGTATTCACAGTAGAAGACGATCGATCTCTGTTTGTGCCCTCGGACTGATATCGGAGTACCTGCAAGATCACTGACTGAAATGAAATATAACGATAGCTTTCCCTCCCATTTATAAGTAGGCAGAGAGAGAGAGAAAGAGAGAGAGAGAGGGTGGTGATCTATCGATCTGTAGTGATCTATCGATCTGTACATGTGTCAGCGATCAATGGAGCCCCGGCCCGATTTGTTGTGACGCACACTTCAATGCATTCTTGAATAATGCGGTTCCCAATTCTGTTTATTGCTGTTTGTTTGTTGTTTCCGACTTCGTGTCACTGTTTTTTTGGTGTTTATTTGTTAATTTTTGTTTATAGAAAAAATAAGTGAAATAAACTATTAGACTTATGTTCATATCAGTGTTGATTCCTCCTCCTTCCGATTAGGAGGATGGATATGGTATTTATTTCTCTTCTTTTGAAAGATGGAGTACTTTAAATGCGGGATTTTACCTCTGTTCTATACAGAAATTGATATTCTCTTTTGAGAGATTATTGAAGTTAAGATTGATATTTGTGCACGGAAAAATTTACAACAGAAATTAGTTTGATTTGTAACTTGAATTATAAATGTAACAATGACGTCTATAATTTCCTATAAAAGAAAAAAAAATGTGGTTCCTAAATTGGTTGGCACAGTAGCCCAATTTTGTTTTCTTATGGCCTCAGGAAACAGTAGCCCAAAAAAAAGAATGCGGTTTAATTTTCGTGATCTCATCGTGTTTCTTCTTCGGCTTACACACGTACTATTCTACTGTTCATAAAATGTTTTGTTGTTTAATTTTTCCGAGATATATATTTTATTTTTTATCAGCGGTTAATCTTAAAGATTGTTTGGGAAGTTAGATGATATTTATTTTGAAACTTAATTCTCTTAATTTCCTTTTAACACTTTAATCAAAAAACATTTTTTAATTTTAAATCTAGTTCAATTTTTTCATTTAATTATTACCTAATATTCATTATCTAAATACAAAATCCATTACAACTTTTCAAACTTTCAAACATAACACAGAACAATACAACTTTTTCGAATTTTAAAATGAAAATAATATTCAAAAAATTTTGTAATTTTATAATATTTTTACATATATTTTTCTCTGTCATTTTTCAAAACTCAATAAAACATTTTAACTTAAACCATTACACTTTTATATATTCACAAACTATTTCACTACATACTATTTACATAATTCTAAGATATTCTAATTAAATGAGCCGGCCTATATATTAGTATAAACTACAACCGGAATAATATCATGCAATTTATAAGTCAATAAAATCTACAATTAAAGTGCTAATTTACGTAAACATCACTAAATGATATATATAATATATATAACATTTAATCCGTGGAATTAATAAGCATATCTTCACGAAAATAATATACAATTAGGACTAAAAATTGAAGAATGGTTTCGATCGACTTTCTGTATCAACAGCTCACCCATGCACGTACACATCCTGCATGCAAAACAAGAATTAATGGACGAGCTAGCTAACAGTACTCCATGACAGCTAGCTAGCTAGGAGGACTTCTAAATTAATCTTTTGTCCTTTTGATCTCCGTCCTCGCTTGATGAACGAGTGGTCAGTAATTTAAAGCAAATTATTAAAAATCTCGAATGAATGAGAATGTCGGTGCTGCTTGCTTGCTAGCATGCATGCAGTCTAATTAGGATTTGAATGTTGATCGATCTTGTGGTTGCTAATAATCGGTTAATTAGACTGTAAATTCCTCTTTTAAATTATAGTGTCACGGGGAGTTGTCTTAATATTGGGTAGTCAACATGAGGTAGTACTTAATGAGGAAAAAAGAAACAAAACAAAAACAGGTACGGTGTAGCCAATTAAGTCAATCTGAGTTGGTGTCTTGCGTGCAAATGATGAAGATACGTACATGTATAATTTAGGGGATCGACAATTGCACGAGCACATTTTTTTTTTGGGCATGCATGATCACATGCTAGTAATTAAATCATTAATATATAATTTTAATTTTAATCATGCTTGCGAATCCAGAGATCATCATGGAATTAATTAACTTCAAAAAAGAAGAAGAATTATAACATGAAAAGAAATGTCTAACACATATAATAATAACCGGCCTCGAGTCAATGAGAAGATCATCATACTCATCATGAGCCTCCTACTGAATCTAATGAGTTAAAGTAAAGTCAAAGTGTTAGTTGGCCCTTGTTCGTTCCAAATTAATAGAAAATGCATTCGATATAATTATTTTTACTATTTCTGAAACTGATTGCAGCCAAATATTCTTTATAATTTCAATCAATTAAATGGAAAATCACTTCAAATATAGTACACCACAAAAAAATTGTTTATTTGTAGTATGTTAATTCCAATGAAATAATTATTTACAGTTAAAATTAATTACAAAATAGTCTTTTTTCTTATAGTGATTTCAAGTACTAACTTTTAACCAATAATAGTGTATCAAATTGAGGGTGAATATCAATATATATTTTCCTAATCAAAATATTTATAAGCATGCACCGTGCATATAATAATTTCTAATTTCCAATATCGGTAGTTTTTTTTTTTTTTTTTTTGGCGGATGATCTAGCTCCCTACGAGCGAGTACGCCAAAAATCCCTACGAGCGAGTACGCCAAAAAAAGAAAAATACCTGGGATTAGTGTCAATCTAATTACGCACAAGATTCTAACAGCTGCATGATCTCTAACACGCTAAATTAAGTGCATAAGAAAATACCATATAATTAATGTATATATATATAATATGATGATCAAAGAAGCATATATATAGTACTATATATATACTACTGCATGGTTCAACAATATAATGCATGCATACTTTGAATGTTTGGATTCACATGAATATTCTTGGAATTTATTGACTATCCTCACCAGCTAGCTAGCCAACAGCTGGTTTAACATAATGCATGCATGCTTTGAATGTTTGGATTCACATGAATATTTTTGGAATTTGTTGACTATCCTCATCAGCTAGCTAGCTAGCAGCTGGTTCTTGACTTTTTTCCCCACCTTCACCTAATTCATCACATGATGATCTGTCTAATTCCAATCGATTAGTGGAGGAGATCAACAAATAAATTAACATCACGGATTATATATATAAATATATATATATATATATATCTTATGGCATTCGCGTGTCATCATCATGATCACAAGCTACAAATTATAAGTGAAATGGGGATCATGAAATAATTAATTTGGAAATTAATGATCATATTATTTACTGACTTATATATATTTGTGGGTATGCTTGAAGCACAAATTATGAAAATTAATTCTGAGCATATACTATGAAAATTAACGATTTTATTATAATTCCATGCATGTAATTAACATGTGATAAGTGATTAGAGAAGTTAATCAGGCAAGTACTGATTATTTGTGAAAGATGGTGCTGCATGCAAAAGGTGCATGGCACTCGAGAGTCGAGAGTACTTTTAGCATGCATGAACTTATGAGGAAGATAAGCTGGGCAGAGCTAGAAGAATTGAGGTGGTTGGTTCAAGTGATCCCAGTTGCTTAACATATATTCTTATATTTATAATGATATTTTCATATTTGAATACACAGATAAGATAAGACATTTGAAATACAAAGTTAAAGATTACAACAACTAAATAAAATGCCAACTATCATTCCTAGATTTTCTACAAAACTTTGATTGAGGTTTATCTCTAGAGTTTTGATATTCTGTTGTGTGTGGTATATCTTGTGGTGTCCCCAACTTTCATATACGGACACGCATGGAAATCAAGGCATCGGGATGACGACGACACGGTCATGCACCCCATCGACACGTGACGAGTGTGTGTAATGCAATATGTGTACAATAAACAATACGTAGCGGAATGGTTAAGTCAAATAACTAAGTACCAGAATTTTAGTTTAATACAAATATCATCCTACAAGCATTTAAAACAAAACCAATGTAAAATAATACAAAAGCTGAAAATAAACATAAACCTGAGTGATCCGAGATCACTCTTCCGGCGGAGCTAAATCCTCAGACTCAGCATCTCCAACAACATCAAAATCTACGGTACCAAAAATGGTACCACAGGTAAGTAAACTTAAAATACTCCAAGACATAAATATATTAAAACAACAAACGCTATGCATGCACATGATGACCAAAGCGCAAAACTCAAGAAAAACACTATTTCTCAAAAATTATAATTTTTTCACGCACACCAAAAATCACCATTTGGCACAAAACTAAAATCCAGGAATAAATCCATTAATTTCCATTTTAACCGTATGCACCATGGCCTCCCCTAGGGACCATCCACATACTCTGGCTCCCTTCGTTACCCCGTGGATAACGACCGTGTGAGTGATGCCCAGTTTCGCACCCTCCGCATATATAGCCAAGCATCCTCTAACCCCCGCCAGCACAAGGGGCCACGAAGTCGGATCGAGAGCCCCAGGGGACGACACTCAGTATATTCCGCTCCCGAGTACCTAGAGGAATTCCATCGAGATAATACCCCAACTCGGCTTGGGATGATACACATGCATCCGAAAATCTTTTTTCACATTAAACACAGTTTCCAAAATACACACTCACACATGCGTGCACAATGCCATGAAATCGATCAATTACCAGCAACCAACAATTATTAGTAATTTTCCAACAACCAACACACTCAGACCAGATAACCAAATCATAGTTTATAAAACAAGTTAGTGCAAAAATATACTTAAGTCTTAAAAGTCTTTTGGAGAAATACTTACAGCACTATAAAGTAATTTTAGGAGGATCATGGAGGTGCAAAAGGCAGCTGGAAGGCAACGTAACAGTGTAAAAACACTGTGGTCAAAATACACAGAAAATTCAAATTCAAACAGGGTCAAACGAAAGCTAGGGAATGGTAAGTTAGAGCCTATGGAAGGTGGTGAAGCTAGTGGATGCGATGGTTGGCCGTGGGTGGCGACCAAAATGGCGGTGGAAGGCCAAAAAGGATAAAATCGGAGATGTAGACAATGGGGCTTCACCGGTGATGGATCGAAGCTAGGGTTGGGTGGGTTAGGACGGCAACAGGCCGGTGAAGAAGTGGTGAAAAGTTGGCAGCCAAAGGTAGTCGGATGGCGGCGGAAAAGAGAGGAGAAAGGCTACGGCTTGAAGCCGTGCAAGTGGGCCGACGGTGGCACGAGATGGCCTAAACTTGATGGTGGGTGATCGCCAGCTGAAAGGGAAGGGAATGGTGCCGGTGGTGAGGGCCACGAACAGCTGGCGACGGTGGGCTGGAAGTGAAGGTTGAATGGCGTGGGGGAGAGGAGAGAGGGACATTGCCCGGGAGAGAAGGAATGCAGCGGAAGAAAGAAGAAAGAAAAGAAGAAAAAGAAAGGAAAGGAAAAAGAAAAAGGAAGGAAAAGAAATGAGGTCCAGTCCTCACAACTTTTGAGTCACAACTGATCTTCAAAATAACTATTTTTAAAATAGTAAATTAAGTAAATCAATATAAACTCAAAATTAGTTAAAGTAAAATATTAAACTCCAACAATAACATTCTTTAAAAATAAAAAGTAATTTAATTGCAGAACACTAATTAAAATTATGAAAGCACATTAAAATAATTCTCGATTTAAAAATCATAAAAATAATCTCGCGAAAACACGTTAAATTAAATTAAAAGGCTCAAAATCAAATATTTAATTAAAAAGCCCTTCAATAAAAAGCACGTAAAAATCAGAGTGTCACATATCTTGCCTAACATTCCCCCTCAAGTATATGGGGAAGGACCGAAGCATCAACTTGCCTCAAAGTGGTAAGAAACGGGAAGAAGAAAGGCCTTTCGTGAATATGTCTAAGGGTTGATCATAAGTGGAAATATAATGAGCTTGTAAATCCTTGTTTAGCATCTTCTCACGGATGAAGTGATTATCCACTTCAATGTGTTTCGTCCTAGCATGAAACATAGGGTTCGAATATAAAGCTAGAGCTCCAATGTTGTCAACCCACAGGCAAGGAGCAAAAGTGAGTGGAATTTGAAGTTCATGAAATAGCATTCACAGCCAATATAGCTCAGCCACTGTGAGAGTCATGGATTGGTAATGAGCTTCAATACTAGATCTGGCTACTATAGATTGTTTCTTAGCAACCCATGAAATCAAGTGTGGACTAAGAATGTGGCATATCCGATTATTGATTTGCTATCATCAGGGCTACCGGCCCAATCAAAATCACATAAGCCATGTAGTTGGAGAGAGCCATTTGTGAAATGAAGACCAATCTGAAGTGTTATCTTAAGATACCTTAATACCCGCTTAGCAGCAATGAGATGAATTGATGTGGGATAATGCAAAATTGGCAGAGTTGGTTGACATTAAGAGATATCTGATCTAGTCAAGGTAAGATATTTCAAAGCACCTACCACTATTCAATACTCTATAGGATTAGGTAAAGGTTCACCAAAAAACTTGGAGTGTTTGTTACCTGAAAACCAAGGAATTGATGTAGGTTTGGTGCCAACCATCTTAGTGCAATGAAGAAGATATGTCACATATTTTTCCTGATGAAGATGAAGGCCATCAGTGGTGCGTATGACTTGAATGCCCAAGAAAAAAAAAATGAGAGTGCACCAAGGTATTTGACTGCAAATTAATGGCTTAAGGTAGAAATAAGTTGAGAAATAGTAGTAGAAGAGTTACTGGTAACTATTATATCATCCACATAAATAAGAACACGAATGCAAATATTATGATGATGTTAGGTGAATAAAAAAGTGTCAACACTGGAACCAACAAATCCAAGCTCCAATAGGGCTTGTGAGAGACGCATGAACCAAGCCATAGGTACTTGTTTTAATCCATATAATGATTTCTGAAGTTACAGACATAATCTTGATGCTGAGAGTCTTCAAAGCCCTTAGGTTTCTCTATAAAGACCTCCTATTCAAGAAACCCATAGAGGAAGGCATTAGATATGTCCAGTTGTCTAATGGACTAGTTGTGGTGTACAACAAGAGGTAGGACAATTCGAATGGTTGTTGGTTTGATCAAGACCTTTTGCCACAAGCTATGTTTTGTACCTGTTAATGGAACCATTAGATTTTTGTTTGAGTTTAAATACCCATTTGTTCCTCACTACTTTCTTGGATGCAAGATGTGGACATAAAGTCCAAGTTTTATTGGTCAAAAGCGCTTTGAATTCAGTCTACATAGCATAACACCAATTTTGATCCTTCACTGCTTGAGAGTAAGTTGTTGGTTCTAAAGGAAGAGTGACTATCAACAGAGCTTGAAGAGGATGCTTAGTGGAATAAAAGACTTTATAGGCAAGAAACTGTTTTGGTTTAAGGAGTTTGTTTAGGACCTTGCAACCATATGAGAAGGTAAGGAGGGAGTCGTTTCTGAAGTTGATGGAGAAATGGTAGGAGAAGTTGATGGAGTCAAAGAGACAAGTGAGTGATTTAATGAAGACTTGAAAGGATGTTGACTAAGAGGTGTTTCAGAATCTGTTGTGGCCACTGCAGGAGATTGACTGTAAGGAGCTAGTTGTTGAGCAGGATTAAAAGAATTTGAGGAAATAGAAAGATCAATAGGAGAGCCAAAGATTGGAAGAGACAAACCTGAGATACTAGAAGGTGCAGAAATAGGAGTAGCAACCTTTGCAGGCTGAGTAAGCATAGGTGAATTTGGTGCAACAAAATTCAGTTCATCAAACACCACATGCCTTGAGATATAGACACGATCAGTATAAGGATCCAAGCAATGGCAGCCCTTTTCATTAGCAATATATCCTAGGAAAATACACGTCTTGTTGCGATAGTGTAATTTATGAGTATTATATGGGTGAAGAAGGGGATACCAAGTGCAACCAGTTTTAAGAACATAATAATCTGGTTGTTTATTGAATAACTTGAAATATTGAGAATAGGTTTGTAACTGTTTTATTTTTACTCAAGAATAGGTTTTCAGCCAAGCACTTGAATTTAATAAAACTCATAGTGATATCAAATTTGTGATGTAAAGGAAAGAGCCATGCAAAGCGAGAGAAATCATCAATTAAACCACATAGACTTTGCAACCCCATTCAAAAGAGATTGGTGAGGTCCACAAATCCAAATGGATTAAGTCCAAAGGAGATGTAGACCTACCATCTGACTCACTAAATGGAAGTTTGTGACTCTTGGTCACTTGACAAGATTCACATAGTTTATTGAACCTAGAAGAACCAGAAATAGACAACACAAAACTATTGACTAATCGATGAAGAATGGACTCAGATGGATGGCCCAATCTTGAATGCCAGACTTGGATTGGTGCTTTAACTCCTAGCAATGCAGTGAAAGTAGGAGGAGGGACAGTCTTTGGTGATGATTTATTGAATTGAAGGTGCTGTAAACAAATGGGGTACAAGCCCACTTCACTTGGTCCTTGGAGGAGTGTCTCCTGGGTTTGCAAGTCCTTGACAGTAAAAGAGGAAGCCATGAGAATAAAATAACATTTGTTATCTTCACATAAATCTTGAATTGACAGTAAGTTAGAAGAAGTATTGGGGCATCTTAAAATATGTTTTAGTAGGAATTTTGATTTGGGAGAGGAAAATAATGAAGAATCTGTATGGATGATATGCAAACCTCCTCCATTACCAAATTTCACCTTGTCTGTACGCGGATATGGTTACTATTGTAGGGTTAAGGTGTTAAGATCATATGTGATGTAGTTGGTTGCACCACTATCCAAATACCATGGCTTTTCAACCTCCTGAGAAACATGGGACTGCACTGCTAATGTTGCAAGTTGAGATGGAGGATGGCAACCTTGGTAGGAAAAGTTCATCTGATTATAATAATTGAGCACCTGGTGATTTGATTTCCCACATATTTGACATGGTTGCCAGCTTGTAGAAAAGATTTTATGATTGGTAGAGGACTTGGAGCCTTGCTGATTGGATGGTATTGAAGATTTGTTGGGAAACTTGACTCGTTGTTGAGGGTAGTTTTGCTGCTGGGAAATTTTTGTTATTGTAATGTTGCTACTTTGGCTTATGGGTAAAGAAAGCAATGCTACTGTTTGCTACAACATGCTTTGTTTATGCTTCAATGAGCTGCTCATAATTAAGCAACTTAGCTTAAAAGTCATCGAAGTTGAAAGTAGTGTCACAAATTGGAAAGTTCAATGAGGTGATGAATGGATGATAAGTAGGATTTAGACCTCCCATTCTATAGGAGATCAGATCCTCTTCGTCTACAGGTTTACCAACTGCTACAAGCTGGTTAGACTAGCATTTAGCTGTTAACTTTGAGACCCTTAGTTCAAAGTCTGAAGTTGTCTATTGAGATGTGAGATTCGAGATCAAGAGTGTTGAGCAAATCGATTTGCCAAGGTATTCTAGACTTGGCGAGAGGTGATTAGTCCATAAACCATAGACAAAACCTACTTAGATAATGTGGCATTCAACCACGCCAAAATAAATTGGTCCTTTTTCTGCCATAATAGATAGGTAGGATTGAGATCAGATGTGGTCTTCTCGATATCATCGACAATAAACTAAGGAGGACAAGGGTTTGAGCCATCAACAATGCTCAGGAGGTCATGGCTACGTAGTACTGGAATAAACTGAGTAGTCCAGTTGAGGTAGTTGGTGCCATCGAGTTTGAAAAAGACCAATGGGATGATATTGGGGATAACAAAGGTAGTGGAGGATGCACTTGAAGAGGCCATATAGGATCGGGTGGGGTGAGCCAGAGTAACTCTAATACCATGCTAAAAGAATTGAGGTGGCTGGTTAAAGTGATCCCAGCTTAACATATATTCTTATATTTATAATGATATTTACATATTTGAATACACAGAAAAGATAAGACATTTGAAATACAAAGTTAAAGATTACAACAATTGGATAAAATGCAAACCATCATTCCTAGATTTTCTGCATAACTTTCAGAACTGATTGAGGTTTATCTCTAGAGTTTTCAGATTATGTTGTGTGTGGTTTATCTTGCCTAACAAGCAGTTTTGGTTAGTCATAAGTCAATTGAAAAAGTTGTAGATCAGGATTATCCTAATTGGTCAAAGAATTTTTTTTAATTTGCTTTCATTCTCAAAAAAAAAAAATTATATGTTATCAAGTTTGTACATCAAAGTCAGAGAATTGATTGGACTTCATAGCTTCTAAATTGATTATTATGATTGATCAGTACTGAGTTCAAGACTTAAGCCTTAAAAAACAAAATCTTGAGTTCTTATCTTATTTAAAACGGATCATTAATGGCAGAACTGAACAGATTGAGGTACTTTTTTTTTTCCTTTTCTTCTTCTTCTTCTTCTTCTTCCTTCCTCCTCTAGTGGCCCTTGACATGCAATGCCATCCCCATCACCAGCCAACCTTTACCACGCGTGCATTAAACACAAGCCAACACCATCACCTACACCAACTTTTTTTTTTTTTCCGCACAATTCGAGTGCCCCTTTCACTAGTCCTCTCCCATGACCCTTGAAATTCTAACGTGAAATTATCGCTAACCTTGTTGCAATCTGGTTGTGTTTGAAAAAAGGCTTTGGCCCTAGGGAAGTTTTGGGAATATTTGACGTGGTGGTTGTCGAAATTTGTGGCAAAGGCCAGATGGAAGATGAGAAACGTGTGTAGTTGAAGTTTATGAATCTGTGGAATTGTGACTTGTGTATTATTGTGTAGTTGATTGTTTGTGTGCTATGCCATTCATCCAAAACACTACCTGTCATGCATTTGCATATTCATTGTTATTAATATCTGTCATGAATTATTCAATTGTACTATGTTCTATGCTATGTGGGGTAATCTAAAATTGATTTTTGGTGTCATCGAAAAAATAAGATATTTTAGTGTGGGTGTGTGCGTGTCATGACCCCAAGCCAAAAGAGGATATTATCTCAGTGGAGCTCTTCTAGTCACAAGGAAGCGTGAAAAACTGAGTGACGTCCCTTGGGCTGGCGCTGGGCGATAGCAAGTTCAGCTAAGACAGTAACACTCTTGGTACGACTCCGTAGCCCCTTTGCTGGCAGGTGCTAGAGAATCCCTTGTCATGTTACATGCAGAGTGGGGCATCGTTCTTAACGAAGTCGCATGCGCGGTCATTACCTGTGATGTGACGAAGGGAGGTAGGGTGTGCAAGTTGTCTAGATGGGAGACCATGATATACACTGTAATAAATGGTTGTGTATTGGGTACAAAATGGATTTTTGGCATGATGGGTTATAAGTAATGAATATTTTTGGGTTTAGTGCTTCCATGGATGTTGTGCTTTGTTTGTTGTATAATTTCATGCTTGAATCTCTTGGATGTCGCTCTACTGATTTATTTACTAAGATTGTAAAATCTCATTGTGATATTCATACCTACTATTCCGTTTTATGGAATTGTAGTCTTTAATGCAGAGGAGGCATATGAGTAGGAGGAACCAGTCCCACCTAAGGAGTGATAGCAAGACTTTTCCTATTATTTGTTGTTGGACCTTTGCATCTTTTTTTATTTCAACCGATGACTGTATTAACCTCTTGGAAGACTTTGTTTCGGGTTGTATTGTTGTTAAACTTTCTGGTACTTAGTTTTTGACTGCATTATATTTTTTCGTTGCGATATTTATGTTGTACACATTTTGTATATTTG
This sequence comes from Pterocarya stenoptera, assembly GCA_003123785.1. Classification (NCBI taxonomy): domain Eukaryota; kingdom Viridiplantae; phylum Streptophyta; class Magnoliopsida; order Fagales; family Juglandaceae; genus Pterocarya; species Pterocarya stenoptera. Next base: position 156,914 of record QEOT01006398.1, on the reverse strand, counting down.
CACACACTTGCGCAATGCAATGGGGAGCATGATCCTTTGTGTGATTATCAAGGTGTTACTACTTCTACCAAATCACACGTGGGGGTCAAAGGTGCCACAGGTGGTATCAGAGCGGTTCGACTCTGGGTAAAACCATGTCACCTAGGTGCAATACAGAAAATGTAGGCTTTAATCTTGGAATTTCTTTTGTTGAATTAAAGAAACGGGATTAAGGATTGCATTTTGGCAGGAAGATGGTGCAACAGAGGATGCCGCACGATGAACCTTTTGGCCAAGCTCCCAAGGATAAGTTGTCGTGAGGTGATGGGAACTACGCCATGGCTGAGGTGTTGAACCATATGACGGAATTCTTCCAGCAGGATTAGCCCAACATCGGAAGGAGTAGAGAAGGTGCACCTATGAGCATTTCCTAACCCATAGGACCCTTGGATTTACGGATGAGGAAGACTTGCTAAGAGCTGGGAGGTGGATTAAGGATCTTGAGAGGACATTCAAGATATGTGGATGCACCAAGTCTCAGAAGGTGTTGTATGCAAGCTATATGTTGCAAGGCGAAGCTGCCGCCTAGTGGAAGACTAATCAAGAGATCCTTGAGACTGAACCGGGATCTTTCACGACAATGACTTGGCAACGCTTTAAGAAAGAGTTTGATGATCGATTCTTCCCTAGCATAGTGAGGCATCAAAAGGCAAGGGAGTTCAACAGTCTTGTACAAGAAGACATGACAGTGGAGCAATATGCTCGAAAGTTTATGGAGCTCGAGAGGTTTGTAACGCATCTCATTACTACTGAAGAGATGCAAACCGAGCGCTTTTAGGAGGGATTGCGTCAAGAGATCCGTAGGCAAGTTGCTTGTCTACAAATTCCAACTTTTTAGAATTTGGTTGAGTTGGCCTCTATAGCAGAGCAGGAGTTTGGTGGTCAGGCTCTTTGACAGGCTAGAAGAGGAGGAGTTTTGCAGGAGAGGGAAGCAACTTGGGGTTGCCTCAGAAATTTGTATCGAGAACAGGGGCCAGGCCATAGGCATTGACTGGTGTGCGCATGGGAGGCCGAGATCTAGTTTGTGGAAGGTGCAACCAATCCCATGAAGGTGCCTGTTGTCAAGGTGGGACCCAATGCTTCAGGTGTGGTCAGACAAGGCATTTTGCTCATGAGTGCCCTAATGTTGCTCAAGGAAATCGACCAGGACAACATGGTGGAAGGGCAAATCAGAGGCAGACAGTACAGGCAAAAGTGTATGCTCTGACTCTTGGTGAGGTTCATGATGAGGCCCTGAAGACTCAAGATGCAGGGGTCATCACAGGTATGAACTTGATCTAGTCTTTTTAAGATGATGCATTGTGTGGTTAAATTTTTAAAACTTCATTGGAAGTGTTTGATCTGATTAGGTAGAGTTCGGTTGTATGAAAACTATGCTTGTACTTTATTTGATTCGGGAGCGTCCCAATCCTTTGTGTTTGCCACTTTTGCATGAATGTGCAACTTAGTCATAGAACCCGTCCCATAGTCTGTGGTCATGGCGTTACCAAATACAAAGATGGTATGGTGTTCAAAGGTCGCTTTAGGCTGTCCTTTGGATTTTGGAGAGAGGACACTTGATGTCGACCTAATAGTGTTCAAGTTGTTTGGGTTCGACATCATTCTGGGTATGGATTGGCTGTTTCGGCACTTTGCGAGTATCAATTGTCAGAGTCATGTGGTCAGTTTTCATCTCCCTGGAGGGGACTATAAGGAATTCATAGGTAGCAAGCTGAAGTCAAGCCCACGGTTATATCTGTGATCCAAGAGAAGAAAGACCTAGCTAGTGGGGCAAATGCCTATTTGGTTCATCTAGTGTCTAAACCATCGGAGAGGAAGACTATAGTAGGAATCCCAATCGTTGAGGAGTTCTCTAATGTTTTTTTGGATGAGCTCCTTGGATTACCTCCAGTTCTCGATGTCGAGTTTACTATTGACTTGGAACTTGGAGCAACTGCAGTACACAAAACTCTTTACAGAATGGCACCAGCTGAACTAAAGGAGTTGAAGGCCCAATTGCAAGAATTGGTGTACAAAGGTTTTATTCAGCCTAGATCCTCACCTTGGGGAATGCCCGTGCTGTTCGTTAAGAAGAAAGATAGCACCCTTAGAATGTGCATTGATTATCAGGAGCTTAACAAGGTGACCATAAAGAATAAATATTCACTACCTCGGATTGATGATTTGTTTGATCAGCTTCAAGGCGGGCTACTTTTTCGAAGATTGACTTGAGGTCGAGTTACTATCAACTAAGAATAAGAGACAAGGATGTACCGAAGACTACTTTCAGATCAAGGTATGGGCAATTTGAGTTTAAGGTGATGCCTTTTGGACTAGCTAATGCTCCTGCAGCTTTTATAGACATGATGAATTGGGTGGTTTGGCCCTATCTGGATTCTTTTGTGGTGGTCTTTATTGATGACATTCTAGTTTATTCTTAAGATTTGGAGGAGCATGCTAGTCACCTGTGGCTGGTTCTGAGTAAGCTGAGCCCTGAGAGAACAATAGTTGTATGCAAAGTTCAGCAAATGTGAGTTCTAGTTGGATGAAGTCAGGTTCATTGGGCATGTCATTTCTCAGGAGGGTGTGGTTGTAGATCCTAGTAAGGTTGAAGTTGTTTTAGCCTAACTGCATCCCACATCAGTGCATGAGATTTGAAACTTCTGGGGACTCACAGAGTACTATCAAAGATTTGTGGAGGGGTTTCCAAGATTGTCTGGATCACTCACTACCTTGACTAAGCAAACTGTTAAGTTTGTCTAGACTAATAAAAGTGAAAGAAGCTTCCAAGAATTGAAGAAGAGATTGACTTCGATACCTATTTTGGCACTTCCATAGCCGCACAAGCCATTTGTGATTTTCAGTGATGCTTCCAAATTTGGGTTGGGGTGTGTTCTAATGCAAGAGGAGCGAGTCGTAACTTATGCATCCCACCAACTGGGGACCATGAAAAGAACTATCCCACTCATGACTTGGAGCTTGCAGCAGTGGTTTTTGCTCTTAAAATCTGGCAGCACTATCTTTATGGTGAGGCATGTGAGATCTACACCGATCATAAGAGCGTGAAGCATCTCTTCACATAGAAAAATCTCAACATGAGGCAGGGAATGTGGTTGGAGTTAATTAGTGACTACCAATGAGAGATTAAGTACGACCCTAGGAAGGTGAACCAGACTGCTGATGTATTAAGTCGGAAGTCTCACTTGGTGGATGAGGTTGAGTCTTTAGGGTTAGACTCTCTCCTCTGCTGGATGAGAAGGCTTCTTGAATAGATTTCACAGCAAGAAAAAGTTTTAGCCTCTATGAATGAAGACAGAGTTGTCGATTTTGAAGAATTGAAGACTTTTCAAAGGAGGGACCCGGTGCTACTAGATATCCAGAAGAGAGTCAAATTCAAGAGGACATGCACACTTCCGTTTGGATAAGGATGGTATTATACTATTTCGAAATCGTAGGGTGATTCCCACAAATTCAAAGTTTAAGGAGAGAATTTAAGCATAGGCACAGGTGGTTCCTTATTCATTTCACCCCGGAAGTATAAAGATGTACCAAGACTTAAAGAGGAATGTTTTGTGGGAAAGGATGAAGAGGGACATTGCTACGTTTGTTTAGAGATGTGTCACTTGTTGACAAGTCAAAGCTGAACACCAAAGACCTGCTGCATGGTAACCTCTAACCCCTCTCAATTCCAGAATGAAAATGGGACAACATTGCTATGGAGTTTGTAGTGGGTCACCGAGAACTCCCAGTGGGAAGAATTCGATTTGGGTGATTATCGACCAGTTGACCAAGAGTGCTCATTTCCTACCTGTCACTAATACCGATACCTTGAGGAAGCTGAAGTGATTGTATGTAAAAGAGATAGTTCAGTTGCATGGGATACCCAAGACCATTGTATCTGATCGGGACCCGAGATTCACATTCCATTTTTGGAGGTTACAGGCGGCCATAGGCATTAAGTTGAAGTCTAGTAGTGCTTATCATCCTCAGACAGGTGGCCAATCATAGCGCACTATTCAGACTCTTGAAGACATGCTACAAGCCTGTGCCTTTGAATTTAAAGGTAGTTGAGAAAATCACTTGCCACTTGTAGAGTTTGCGTACAACAATAGCTTCAAATCATCCATTTAGATGGCACCTTATGAGGCTCTCTAGGGGAGGAAATGTAAATCACTGTTATTTTGGGATGAAGTTGATGAAAGCAAACTTCTTGAGCCAAAGATAGTTTAAGAGATGAAGGATCAAGTCTGGATCATAAGAGAGAGGATGGTAGTAGCACAGAGTTACCAGCAGGCACAAGAAGAAGAGACCTGTCTTTTGAAGAAGGTGACTGGGTGTACCTCAATCTCAACCACGAAGGATATCAAGTGCTTTGGGAAGAAAGGGAAGCTTAGCCCAATGTTTGTTGGCCCTTTTCAGATAGTGGAGAAGGTTGGGCCTATTGCTTACAGGATATCAATACCTGAATTTTTGGGGAGGTGCATGACATGTTTCATGTATCCTCGCTGAACAAGAGTTTCGGGCAGCAAAAGGCAAGTCTAGTCGACCCGGGTAGCCTCCAACTACAGCCTAACCTTACCTATGAGGTAGCACCGACGCAGATTGTAGATTGGAAGGAATAGAGGTTGAGATCCAACACAACACTAATGGTGAAGGCCATGTCATGGGGAAATCTAATGGCTCAGGCCTTCACTTGGGAGAGAGAGGCAGAAATAATAGAGCATTACCCATATATGTTTGGGTATTTTTGATTGAATGTCTTATTTCAAGTATGTTTTGAGCTGTATCTTATAAATTGTCTTGGAGTTAATGGTTTAAGCCTGTCAGTTCGAGGATGAAATTTCTTTTAAGGGAGGAGAATGTGAGACCCCAAAAATTCATGTGTTTATTTTATTCTATTTATATAAATATATATTCTTTTCTTTAAGGGATTTAGGTCCATTTGATTGTTGTTGACCTTTTTATTTTTGTTATCGATACTATGGGCCAGATTTTAGGCTTGTGAGAGAGGATTTCGGGCCTAGTCATGTGCTTGTAGCCCAGCACCTCCCCCACTTGAAATGACACCATTTTGAGGCTGTAGAATTGTTTTTGCCTTCCTTAACCTAAATGATGCCGTTTTGGGCTTAAGAGCAAAACCCTAATCTTTTCTTCTCTTCCCCTGGTACCGCACCCTTCCTTTTCTTTCTTTCCTTTCTTTTTTTTTTTCTTTTTTTCTTCTTATTCTTCTTCCTTCCTCATCCTGCGGCCCATGACCTACAACGCTGTCCCGGTCGCCAGCCAGCCTTCACAACACGTGCATCGAGCATGAACCACACCATCACCTGCGCCACCTTTCCCCCCCCCCCCAATTCGAGCATTGCTATGCATCATCCTACACACCACACACTAATGTGTTTTTTATTTTTTTAAATTTTTTTTTTATTTTACTCTTCTTGAAATATTTATATTTTTTTATTCTTCATCCATATAATACACATTTAATAAGAGAAACAAATAAAAAAAAATAAAAAAAAGTTATGGTGTGTGGTGTGTAGGATGATGCAAAGATTAATTCGAGCACCCCTTTCTCTGGCCCTGTCCCACTCCCCTTGCTCCCTAGCTTGCATCGGCCATGGAGAACCCTTGCTGCCACTACAAGCCTCTTGTCGCACACCACGCGTGTGTTGCTCTTGAAGCCTGTGCCGCCTTACACCCCCAATCATAGCCACGACTGCATTTTTCGAGACCCACCCCCTGGCTTATAAATAGGTCAAGCCCCTTGTCCCTCAAACCACCCCTCAATCGACTTCCTCCTCTCTCAAAAACAATTTCTAGCATTTCCCCACCCTCTGATCTAACATGACCCTTGAAATTCTAACATGACGTTATCGCTAACCTTGTTGCAGCCTGGTTGTGTTTGAGAATGGCCTTGGGCCCGAGAAGTGTTGGGAATATTTGATGTGTTTGTTGTCAAAATTTAGGCCAAGGGCCGGATGGAGGATGGGAAACGCATGTAGTTGGAGTTTGTGAAAATGTGGAATTGTGACTTATGTGTTGTTATGTGGTTGATTGTTTGTGTGTTATGCCATGCCATCCAATAAACTATCTATCATGCATCTGTATATTCATTGTTATTAATATCTATCATGAATTGTTCAATTGTGCTATATTCTATGCTATGTGGCGTAATCTGAAACTGGATTTTGGTGTCATAAAAAATATAATATATTTTTTTTTGGGTACGTGCATGTCACGACCCCAAATTAAAATGGGGTATTATCTCAATAGAGCTCTTCTAGTCAATCGGGAGTGTGTAAACCAAATGACATCCCCCTTCGTGCAACAACAAGCTCGGCCAAGATGGGTATGCTCTTGGTACAACTCTAGATCCCCTCTACTGGTGGGAGCTAGAGGATGCCTGGTCACGTTATGTGCCAGGCACAGAGCTGGGCATTGCTCATAACGAAGTGCCATGCATGGTCATTACCCGTAGTGTGATGAATGGAGCCAAGGTGCGCAAGTGATCTCGAAGGGAGACCATGTTGTACACTGTAATAAATGGTTGTGAATTGGCTATAAAAGGGATTTTTGGCGTGAGTGGTTATAAGTAATAAATATTTTTGGGGTTATTGCTTCTATGGATGTTGTGCTTTGTTTATTGTATAATTTCATGCTTACTTTGATGCAGATGAGAGGTATGAGCAGGAGGGACCAGCCCCACCTAAGGAGTGATGGCAGGACTTTTCGAGTTATTTGTTGATGGACCTTTGCATTCTTTTCCTTTATTTCAGCCGAATGACTGTATTAACCTCTTGGAGGACTTTGTTTCGGGTTGTATCGTTGTTGAACTTTTTAGCACTTAGTTTTTTACTTCCTTATATTTTTCCGCTAAAATATTTATGATGTACACATTTTACATGTTTGCACAACTTGCACAATGCGATGGGGTGCATGGTTCGTGCATGTGGTCATCATCTCGGTGTCACGACTTCCACCAAATCACACCTAGTTTGAAGGCACCACACGCCTCTTTTGAACCATGTCTCTTCATCTCAACTTTTGTTTAGTGTTCTTTGGACTACTCTTTTCTTAGGATCTTGGTTCTGCATGCTAACACAGCCTCCATCTGTACAATAAACACATACTCCAACCTGGTTCCACTAGCTGTGTTTTTCTTGGGTGTAGTTTAAAATACAAAAGCTATAAATGTTACAATCTTCAAATAAGAAAAACAATCATTTCCAGATACATAGTCTTTCAAGAGACCGAATTTCCTTTCCAACTCAAACCCACATATAAATCTAACCCAATTCTTAATCCATATCCCATCTCCATTCCATTAATCCACCCCATGCAAGCCTATGTAGTACGTGACTCTGTGCAAGTGAATCCTCCAACAAATCAATAGCTCCCATTGGGCCCATTGATCACACTTCACCAACATAAGACTCAAAACCCTCCCCAGCCTAGTTGAAAACTATTCATCTTCCTAATTGTTCCCTCCACATCAAAATTTTTTCTCTCCCCAAGAAAATGAATCCCTAACCCCTTTTGTACCTTCAACTCCCACCATTACTACAGTGCCAATCACCACCTGACATCCCATGATCACTCATTCTAGGAACAACATATCTTGACCGAAAACCTATATTGATTGCTCTATCAAATACCCATTGCTACAAGATAGTGACTAAATCACTAGAGTGGCGTGTGGTCACGAATAAGGAATTTGATACACTTTTAAAAAAAATGGAACTTGGTCCACCCCATGTTGCCCACAATGTCATTGATTCCAAAATGAGTTTTTTAGCATAAAACGCAAGGTCAACGGTGATATTGAATGGTGCAAAGCAAGCTTAGTGGCCAAGGGCTTTCTGCAAGAATCAAGTATTGAGTACTACTCAAAAACATACAACCAATTGGTCAAGCCGACAATGGTTTTCCTAATTCTCTCTATCACCGTTTCTTTTGGCTGGTCAACAAGGCAAATTGATGTTCAAAATGCCTTTTTACATTGATCTTTTTCTCAAGAAGTTTACATGACCCAACCTCCTAGATTTGCTCATCCTCAATTTTCTCATCATTTATGTAAATTACATAGAGCCCTATATGGTTTAAAGTAGGCTCCTCGAGCTTGGTTTTCTCGACTAAGCAACTATTTATTGGACCTTGGTTTTCATGGTTGTCGTTGGATTCATCTATGTTTATTCATGTTTCGAGTAGCTTTACCATATATGTTTTAATCAATGTTGACGACATTCTTATTACCAAGTCGAATAAGAATGCCATTGATAGTTTGCTACAAGCCTTACATTCAGAATTAGCAATTAAAGATTTGGGATCACTGAGTTTCTTTATGGGTATTGAAGCTAATTCATGGACAAGGTTGTATACTTTTATCATAGCAACGTTATATTTTGGATATTCTCCAATGAACTAAAATGGCTAAGGCCAAGTCGATACGGACTCTGATGGCCACATCCATGTGTCTCATAGCCTTTGATTGAAAGGATTTTATAGATCCTAGTCTTTTTAGATGCACCGTAGGTGCCCTAGGATATCTTTCACTTACCATGCCAAATATTTGATTCACAATCAACAAGTTTTCTCAATTCACGTACAATCCAAAGCTCACTCGTTGGAAAGCTATAAACTACCTACTGCACTACCACAAGTAAACCATTCACTTTGGTCTTCTATTACAAAAATCATCATGCTCATAGTTGCAAGCATTTTTAGATGTAGACTGAGCTGGATCCTAAGATGATCGATGCCCAACTGGTGGTTTTTGTATTTTGGCATAATCTTAGTTCTTGGAGTTGTAAGAAGTAGGGCCAGGCTGGCCCGCTCAAGAGTGGAAGCATAGTATAAGTTGTAGCTAATACTGCAACAGAACTTCAGTGGATACTCTCATTGCTCAAAAAGCTTGGCATCTCAATCACTAAACCACAACTTCTATGGTATGACAACAATGGTGATACTTATCTATCAGTTAATTTGGTGATCTATCAGTTAATTTGGTGTTTCGTGTTATACGAAACATGTGGAAGTAGACTTTCATTTTGTTCGTGACATGGTAGCTCGAAAGATCATTGAAATTCAGTTTTTGCCCACCAAAGACCAACTAGTAGACATTTTCACAAAGCCATTGTCTTAAGCTCATTTTTCATTAATCAGAACCAAGCTCAATGTCGTTTCTCCAACCTTGGGATTGCAGAGGCTTGTTAAGGACTCTCTTAAAGATCTTGTTAAGCACGACACTACACCTCTACAAGATAAAGTCCAATAAGACGATCTACCAAATGTATCATAGTCAGACTTAGATACTAATCTTGTATAACTATACATTAACTATCTTATTAGTATCTCTTAGGACATGTTTGGACACTTGGAGTATCTCAGAACTTTGTGCATAGTAGTGAAATGGTTTGAGTGAAAATATTTTATTGGATTTTGATAAAGGAGAGCGAAAAAATAGTTAGATAAAAATAGTAAAAAGTTACAAAATTGTTTGAATATTTTTTTTAATATTATTTTAATTTTTAAGTTTGCAAAAGCTTTATTGATTTTTGTGTTTTGTTTTAAAATTATAAAAGTTTTATTGTTTTTTGTATTTGAATAATAATTAGATAATGATTAGATGAAATTTTGAAATTGAAAAGTATTTTATGTTTTAGAGATATTTGGAAATGAAATTATAAGAAGTTTTGATAATTTTGAGAATTCTCATAGTGTCCAAACATGCCCTTAGACACCTACTCAAACACCATAAATGATTCCTATTAATAATACACGATGCACCACAATTGGGTGAGCTGAAATAATTCAATCAAGTCCATACCTTGATAATATATAATGAGTAATGATTTGTACAAAATCCAAATATACAAACCTAGCACAGTCTCTTTGTAAAATAGTGGATCACACCATGAAAAAGTACAAAGAAAAAATAACGTTTATGAGGGGATTCACTATTTTACAAAGGGATTTATGCAAGGCTTGCAAAACTTAGACTGTATATAGCATTACTTTAAAATGAAAGTGTAATATATATCATTTTCTTGTCAAAATGAAAAACATACGTGGGCTTACAAAGTAATATGACCATTCAAGTGTACTATTATATCTAGATAGAGTAATGATTTGAACTAGTCTCAAATATACAAATTTCGCATAAGCCCTTCATAAAAAGAAATTGGACTCCATTGTGAAAAAGTATTAAAAAAAAGTCATTTTATTCTAGTAGGGTTCATCTTTTTCCAAAGGACTTGCATGAGATTTGTACACTTAAAACTTGTACTTAACATTACTCATCTAGATAATATGTCAACTTTAAATTATATATATATTTATTTAAAATGTATAAAAGGTAGGTGGCTCAAAATCCTAGAAGCCTCACCCATGGGTGGCTGACATGACAATTAGCTTTAGGGTGGGGTCTCACTACCACATGTTGGGAAATTAACACACCCCAAGTTCACACCAACAATGCTACAGACGTGTAACGGGCAACAAGAAAGTAAACAAACAATCAAAGGATACAAAATTAACATGATTTGGCAATGTGTCTATATCCACAGAGTTGCAAAAGATTTTATTCAAAGAAAAATAGGAACACTGTGGAGCAATTTAATATCTCTCCTCCACTTTCTCTCTCTCTCTAAGACAAGGGCTGCCTCTCTCACTTTGTCTCCCTATTTCACATTTCTCAACCTACACACAAAACACATATAATAACATATATATATAGTCATACGGCAGAAACCCTAGAAAAACATAATTTTGGGTTCTTTGTTCAAGCGGAGTGTTGAACACGTATTGATCGAACTCTCTTTTCGGCATTCGCTCGAGCGGCCTATCGAGCGAGATTCAAGCGAACTCTCTGCCTGAGCTTTGCTCTGGCTACGTATTGCACGAACCATAGGCGAACTCTTTGCCTGAGCTTCGCTTGAGCAACCCATTGCGCGATTGTCGAGCAAACTCTTTGTTTAGCATTTTCTCAACTCTCAAAACCAGGCTTCACATAGCCAACACCATAGAGGTGTTGGATCAACCACCCTCAAAAGCAAATCGACCTATCTCACGAGAGTTATCTCATTACAAGCGGAAGTCGACTCTCCATGCCAAAGGCAATGATCGATCAACTGGCCAGGAGGTGTAGTAGTTGGTGCCCCTTGGGTTGTGCTTAAAGCATTTGAGTAGGATGGTTAGAAGTATATACTACAACATAATTTGCCTTTTGTGACAGAGAAAACCGTCACAAAAAATCAAAGAAACGTCACTAAAGTCATTTGGTGACTGTTTGAAACCGTCACCTAATGTGCGTCACAGAATACATTTATTGACACTTTATTGTTGAACCATCACTAAAAGTATTTTTAGTGACGATTGGAGTTATTCCATTCGGAGTGATGTTCGAACGTTATATTTTTTTGTCATAGAAAGTAACGTTCGGATGTAAATTTTTACGTCCAAACGCCAACCCGAGCAATTTACGTTGGAATGTCATAAGTTGACATTCGTTAATTAATTATAGTTCGAACGTATAATATTTGCGTTTTGACATTTATACGTTCGAACGCATTAAACGTTCAAATTTTTGTTCGAACGTTATGAGAACACAATCCGAACGTAACGAGGATAACATTCGGACGTGTGTTCAAACGTTAATTGTCAAATCGTGTATTTACGTTTGAACGTGTCTTCAAACGTGAAATCTTGTTGGAACATTTTTTTTTTTTTTACATTTGAACGTACAGATCATAAATACACTAATTTCATAAAATTCAGAAATTAAGAAATATACTAATTGTATCATATTACATACCATAAATATTTTACTGCTAACAATGTCTTAAAAAAGTTCTAAAATTAGATTGTAAAAGTTATATACACGAATTAAAGTAAAAGTTCTAAAATTAGATTGTAAAAGTTATATACACGAATTAAAGTAAGAGAATTCATTTCTTCTTTCCTTGCCCACCCCGCTTCTGTTGCAATGACATAATACACTCCATTTGCACCATCATCTCCCGTTGCACTTGCTGTTGGACTTCATTGCTCATTCTTTCTTCCTGGTCTTTCTATTGGTCCTTCAAATGTGTCTCTAAATGAGATTGTCGCTCTAAGAGAGACTCCAACTCTCGCTGCCTCATCCTCATATACTCTTTCTTGCGTCGTGCAGCTTTCAAATCTTTGGTAAGATTATTAATTTATGAAGTTGATGAGGATGAGGAGGATGAACCAGAATGCTTGAAAGATCGTCCCAAACCTATTGTCATACTAGAGTTGGGCTCGAGCACTTGCGTGAATATGTTTATGTCACTCAGAGAGGATTCTCCAGAAACTGACTGTATCTCTATCATTTTTTCCTGTCATGCCAAAGAAAACACACAATAAGTAATGTATTAAAAGAAATAAAAAATGAAAAATAAATTTTTCACATGTTGCATAATTTATTTAACAAAAATAACAATGCTTACATAATTATCTGCAATGACAGGATTCATCCACTCACTACTTTCATTAGCGTGAGCAGCAACATAGACATGAATGAGGGAAAAGTTTTTTGAATCATTCACGTTCTAACAAAACCACATTAGCAATTGTAAAAAGATAATATTAGTACTTAAATAAAAATAGTTAAATAAATAAATATTTTCTATAATATTATTAATTACCATTTTCTTAGCAAAACGGTGGAATGATCTTGAACCAATACGATTGTGGATAGTCAAAGCAGATCTATTATTAGCATTCATAGAACTTAAATGCTACAAAATTAATTAAGAATGTTAATTGATATATATATACATAAAATATATTGCCCAAATATATATGTAAATAATCATTAGATATTATTAATCTAGAATACCTGATAATCTAAAGTTGTGAAAAGATCACAACACTTTCTCCAATTATCTAACTTCATCTGCTAGAAAGGGGATTGCGCAGCCTCTTCAACCATCCAAACTTCTTGAAGTGGTCATGACATCGTCCCTTGTGATGTCGGAATATTGTAGCCATCAACCCATTCATAGTTCTCAAATCCTCGCTATGACCAAAGTAGAGTTTGAATTCATTCTAATAAGCGAATTACATCAAAAATATAATATACTAATCTAGTATACAACAAATGTACTCTCAACGTAAACTTACCAGCAGACGGCTCCGAATGTGCTCCTTAATCTCTAGCGAAACATCTCGCCATGATCGCACATAAAATTGAGCATAAGCTCGGATAACTGTACCAATATGAGGAAAGCGCTGCTGCACTATCATCCATGCCTCCAATGGAATTATCAGGAATGTTGACCTTGAGTTTTTCATGCCTTCGACATTTCTCAAGAGAAATGCTACGTGTATAACCATGACTGAGATGAGCAAATGCATCAACTATTAGAGATAATATAATTATATCTATATAGTTATTGAGATAAAAGTACTGATATATAATTAACTATGTTGTTATTTTCTTACTGGTAGGTGTCGACTAATTGTCGTTCTCTTGTATCTGCACTTGATCTTTAGGAGGGAAACACTCAGGTGGGGAGTCCTCAATAGATTCGGGACTTGGACTAGGCAGAGGGGGGTAAATTTCTTCGTTGTCGTTTTGGCGGCATCCTTGAGGCATGATTAATATGATAAGAAAATTAATTAGAAAAAATTATTGAAAAGTTAAATATTTTATAGTTACCTATATGAATAAAATATTTAATACTTTTATTCTTCATCTTCGGATGTATTTTCCATGCTTGTTTAAGAATCTCCCTCAATGGCATCTTCGTCGTTGTCATTAACCTTTTCTTCGTCCTCCTTATTCACTTCCTCCTCAGATTCTACTTTATCTTCTTCTTCTGACTCTTCTCCTTCTTCTTCTTCACTAACTTGAATTAAACGATCATTTAATATGGACTGGTCGAGAAGGACGAGTGGGACGTTATCTCTACATAAGGGGAGCAACTCAAGTGCACCGAGGTCAACAAACAAGTTAATACCCTCTCCATCTTCTTGGTAGGCCTTTACTATTGGAGTGTCATCTTCATCTCTACTATTCTCGTAATCCGCACTCGTTCCTGCTTCATATATATTTCGAGGGACAAATTTCTGTACTGCTCTCTAAGTTATCTCTCTACTATCTTCACCAACACTTTTCATTGGATCAATCAAGTAATAGACTTGGGTAGCTTGAAAAGCATATACGAATGGATCATCTTCGTACCATTTAGATGCCATATTAACACTCATAAAGTTATTATCCCTATATATCGACACCCGACCACTACCTAAGTACCACCAATCACATTTAAAGACATATGTTACAGACCTACCCAGATATTTCAATCCGATAATATCACGTATGACACTATAATAGTCAATATCGTCTGTTCCATGACTTCCCTCGACCAACGCACCACAGTTTTGAGTCTTTCTATTATGTTCACGGTCTAGAGTATAGAATCTATAACCTCAAACCATGCATGCAGTGTATTGAAGTGCTCTATTAAAGGAACCACGGGCCAATGTATACAATTAAGAAGAAACTGATCTGGGATCATGAGCACGTTGTTCCAAAATCTATCAATTTCAATAATATATACGTATTAAAAGTAACCCAGAATTAAAACATTATAAATCAAATAATCACAATGTAGTTTTAGTTCATACACGTTCAAATCATTCGGGAAATTCTTCCTCGTGTCTTGCCTCTATATTCTCTACGCATTCCATCCTAAGTTTATTTATGTGATCACTGTATATATGTGCAAAAGAAAATAATATTTTGAGCACAACAACATACCTGAGATAGCAATCAATCTCTCGGAAATTATTTAACACGTACCAACGAACTTTACACAACTCTCTACCAATTAAATCGTAACCCGTTTGTGCACCCAATTAAATCATTCTGGGAAAACACTAATAACTCACAAGGAGGCGGAGCCTCAAGATCAGCATTTCGCTCTTGACGATTAAATCGTGTCTCAACTCCACGAAGATATAGAGAGCAAAACGTTAACCACTCATTGTGTATATAGGCCTCTGCTATTGAACCCTCAACTCTGGCTTTATTCCCAATAGTGCACTTTAAACGACCCAAATATCTTTCAACTGGATACATCCAATGGAACTGCACCGAACCACCCAATAATGCCTCCCGAGGTAAGTGTATTGCTAAATGGACCATGACATCAAAAAATGATGGTGAAAAAATCTGCTCAAATTTACAGAGTATGGTAGCAATATCTTCTTCCATCTTCTGCAACATATCTCGATTTACTACTTAAGCGCATAAATTTTTAAAAAATATATATAGTTCAGTAATGGCGACACGTACATTAGAGGTCAGCTTCCCACGAATTCCCACCGGTAATAACTTCTGCAAAAGAACGTGGTTGTCATGACTTTTCAATCCACTAATTTTTCAATCAACAGGACTCACGCATCTACCGATATTGGAGGCATAACCATCTGGCAACTTCACACCTTTCAACCATTTGCAGAAATCCATCCTCTCCTCCCTGGTCATTGTAAAACATGCATGCGACATGATCACCCTATTGCCGTCCACTCACAAATCTAGATTATGTTTAATTTCCATTCTCTCAAGATCTTTCCTTGTCTTGATCGTGTCCTTTGTCTTTTTATTAAAGCTCATCAATGTACCCAGTATATTATCACATATATTTTTCTCTATATGCATTACATCCAAACTATGTCGCAACATGCAGGACGACCAATATGGCAAGTAAAAAAAAATACTACGCTTTGTCCAATTTAATTCTGCTTCACCTCTTTTTCTCTTATTCTTACCCCGGCCTTTGCCAAAATTGTTCGTTCTAATATGTTCCAGTTGTTCCACTATCTCTTCTCCATATAACTCATTTGGTACAATTTTATCCTCTACTCTCCCATCAAACTTAGCACATTCGCTTTTCCATGCATGATTTGGTGGTAGATAACGTTGATGACCCATGAAGCACAACTTCTGAGAATATGTTAACCACTCACTAGCTGTTTCTTTATTACACATTGGACATGCTAACTTCCTTTTATTACTCCAACAGGAAAAATTTTCATATGCCGGAAAGTCATTTATGGTCCACAATACTGCAGCATGCATCTGCAAAGTTGTCGACGTGGATGCATCATACGTTCTGACGCCTCTTTCCCATAACTCTTTCAACTCTTCAATCAACGGCTGCATGAATACATCAATATCATTCCCAGGTGATCTCGGGTCGGAAATAAGTAACGTTAACAAAAAGTTCGGTGCCTTCATGCATCTCCATGGCAGAAGATTGTACGGGCCAAGTGCTATAACTTATACTCATATTCCCAAAAGGGTTGAATCCATCAGTAGTGAGTCCCAAACACACATTCCGAGCTTCTATCCCAAACTCTGGGTATTGATCATTGAAAGATTTCCATGCAAGTGAGTCAGCTGGGTGCCTCATGTATGCGTCATTCTTAACTCTTTTCTCCTCGTACCATCTCATATCAACAGCTGTTTTTTTACACATATATAATCTTTGCAACCTAGGTCTCAAGGAAAAATATCGCAACACCTTAACTGGCACATTTTTCTTGGCCTTCCACTTCAATCTCCGCATACAGGACATGCTTCTTTTCCCTCGTTCTTATTTCAGAACAAAACACAATTATTCTTGCATGCATGTATTGACTTCTACTCAAACCCTAATCCCTTTCTCAATTGTTTCGCTTCATAAAAGTTCTTTGGCAATGCAGACCCATCGGGAAGCACCTCGTTGAATGAGTCCAATGCCATATTTATTAGTTTCATCGACATCCCATACAATGACTTAATGTGAAGTAACCGCACAATAAACGACATTTTGGAATGTTTTGTGCAGCCTGGATAAAGCTCACGTTTTGCATCTTCCCACATTGCAGCAAAGTTTTCAGAATCACTCCCTCAACCACTTGAGCTATTGTTGTCTACGTGATCCATAAACATCCCAGTTCCAATGTCGCCCAACATCTCCTCCATCTCATCCCGCTCATAATCATCATCCATGTTTTACAAATAATTCAAATGACCGAACAATGCATCTGCTGACTGTGCATACGGCTCACCATGCAATACCCATCAGGTATACCCCAGATTCATACCGTTCACAAATATATGACTTTCAACTTCAACCAATCCTATCGCACACAAATTTTTACACCCTCGACATGGACACTTAATGCAACCACGACTATCAGTAGAGCCTCGAGCAAAGTCAATGAAGGTTCTTACTCCACGCGTATAGGCTGCGTAATCCGTTCGAAGTCTATCGCCTAAACACATCCAACTTTTGTCCATTTTTAAAAAGTTCTATCTATTAGTAACACTTAATGTATATTAAAAATTCACATGCATGTAATGCTCCAATTGCCACTACTAATTTTAGTTGGTCCTATCCCATTCAAGATTATATTATCCATATTGCACATATTCCGTCACTCTACTACTGTTCACGTCAGTAGAAATTTCAGTAGCACCTCTCCATAGTTCTCCAAGTATACATGTTCATTAAGAGGGATTGTGACCCTGCGAACAGTATACCCAAAGAACAATAGAGGAAGACACCGAAACTTCATACTAAACGTGTTCAGTATAAGTAACAAGAATGTGCAATACAGATGATATAATCCCAAACTGTCCACACCGAGATCATTCTTCCTTGTTATATAATATTAACGAATTATTATATAAATTTTATCCTTCTAAGTTGTTATGGTCCAAAATATTATAACTAATTGATACTTATTTATTTGTTAAGTTACTATTATAATATTTATTTATTATACTCTAAGTTGTAATTTTCACAATATTATAACCAGTTCATACTTAGTGTTAACTAGTTGATATTATAACTACTTAGACTTATTTATTTATTATAATGAAAATTTTGTATTTATTTATTATACTTTGTGTTATCCCTCTAAGTTGTTATAAGTCCACTATTATAATTAATTAGACTTATTTATTTATTATATAGAAAATTTATGAGCTTATTCATTATACTTAGTGTACTATACCTCTAAGTTCAATAAATAAAATCTCAATATAACAAAATATTTCTAAATATATTCATTCATCAATAACAATATTCACAACATTTAAAATCCTAACAACATTTCAACAACAATATAAATAAACATTTCACAATATTATTTCCATATTTCAACAACACAATTATTTTCAAAACAAAATTTTCTAAACCTCACAATATTCCAACAACAATATTCATAAACATTTGTATTCATCAATAAACACAATAAACTCACAAAAGTCCATTATAATTATACTTAATAAACATATAATAATCACATGGATATCATATATATCATATCCCTCTAAGTATCTAAACCTCACAATATTCTCACAACAATATATTATACATATTAATTCATCAATAAACACTATAAACTTAAAAAATATTCATAAAATTCATATACAATAATATATGATATTTCTAATCTATATCATAATATTTTCACAATATTAACACAAGTCCAATTCATAAACCTTAATCACAACATTTAAAATTCAAGACACAACAATATTCATAAACATGCAATATTGTACTTAATAAACAATAATCACAACAAAATTATCTAAACCTCACAATCTTTCCACAACAATATATTATACAGATTAATTCATCAACAAATACCATAAACTCACAATATATTCACAAAAATTCATAAACAATAATATTTCTAATATATAACATAATATTTTCACAATATTACCACAATTTCACAATATTCTCACCACAAAATTCATAAACATGTATAACTAAAGTTTAAAAATATACCTAACACTTTTTAATATCCTTTTACAAAATATAAGCTTTCAAGTTGTCAAAATAACCAATCCTTAAAAAAAAAAAAAACAATACTAATTTGTTAGAGACATATACATATTTATAAAAACAAAAATAACAAGAGAAATATTCTAAATTAGAAATAATGGAAGAAATTAATGTTTTTCCTTACCAAAATATTTTCAAAATCTTCACCCTCTTTCATTCTATCCCTCTCTCACTCTACTCTCTCTCACTCTAGTTGTAATCGGCCTTTCACTCTCACTCTAACCCTCTATCTCACTCAAGCCCTCTCTCAACAATCTCTCCTCTCTATTTCATGCACGGGGAAGTAGAAATCATGATTTCCTCTTCCCTCCCGTGCGTGACTTAATGCAAAAAATATTTCATTTGAATTAATATTCGAACAACTCATTTAAACGTTCGAACGTTATTTCCTACCGGTTAAATTTTCAAAATTTTCGTTTAAACGTTTAAATGAATACTTCGAACATTAAACCTCACCACACAAAATGATAATCGAGCGGGAAATTTCCCGCCAACAATTTACTAACATTCAAACGTATTTGTAGTAACGTCCGAACGATACAATTGAGCGGGAAATTTCCCATAAAAAATTTGGAACGTTCGAACGTAACTAAATAACGTTAGAACGATAAAAATTCAGAAAATTAAGTTAATTTTTTGTTTTTTAATGTTGTATAATATATTATAGTTACTATATAGTCTATTTAAAACATATAAATAGTTACTATTATATATTAATGTTATATAATATATTATAGTTACTATATAGCCTATTTAAAACATATAAATAGTTACTATTATATATTAATGTTATATAATATATTATGGTTACTAATATAGTCTATTTAAAACATATAAATAGTTACTATTATATATTAATGTTATATAATATAATATATTTACTATATACTATATTTAAAACATATAAATAGTTAATATTATATAATATATTATAGTTACTAATATAGTCTATTTAAAACATATAAATAGTTACTATTATATATTAATGTTATTAATATATTATAGTTACTATATAGCCTATTCAAAACATATGAATAGTTACTATTATATATTAATGTTATATAATATATATAGTTACTATATACTATATTTAAAACAAATAAATAGTTACTATTAATATATTATAGTTATGTAATATATTATAGTTACTAATATAGTCTCTCTTTTTTTATGGATTAAAACATACCTCTGTATTTCATTAAGAAGAATCAATTATAATTTTGTCCTGTAAAGTCAAACTATGCAGACCCTCAGGGCCATCTTCCATCCATATTACCTCTTCATCTACATTTAATGCAAGCTTTGCTAAGTAATCAGCTGCTTTGTTTGCTTCTCTAAGTGTATGAGTAACTAGCCATTGGGTTCTATTGTATAACAAACCTCGGATGTCTTCAATTGTTTGACCTCCCCACTCCCAATTTCCATATATAGTATTAACAGCTTTCACAATGCATAAAGTATCACCTTCTAGTTCCACTTCACCCATTTGCAACTCATCACACATCTTCATAGTTTTCCATAAAGCAATTGCTTCTGCTTGAGCTGCTGACATAACACTTGACTATGGTATACAAGCAGATATCATAATATCCCCTTCTTGATCTCAAAACACAATACCAGCTCCCATCCTCTTACTATCCTTCAGAAAAGCAGCATCCCAATTTATTTTTGTCACCCCCTCCCTAGGTCTCCTCCATCTCACCCCCTTTCCTTCTGCAGAGTTTTTCCTTGAACATTCTGCACTGTTTGAACATTCTGCACTGTTTGCTGCCATATACTCTGCCTTGGTCATTTAAGCTTGCTTAAAGATGCTAGCAGGACTATTGAAACATGATTCAAAGATAAACATGTTTTTCCGTAACCAGATATTTCTCAGGACTATAACAGTCAATTCTAGCTCTTCCATGCTCAGAGATTGTGACATTTTCCTCCATACAAACCCAAAGTTCACTTCTTCTAATGACCATTTTTGAACAGGACTACTGCCTTCTACCCAGACATCCACTGCTGCAGCACAACTCCACAAAACATGGCAGATGATTTCTTCATACTGATTACAGAGAGGACAACAAGGGTTTTCAAGTATCTTCCTTTTAAACAGATTTCTTCTAGTTGGCAAGCAATTATTTAAGGCTTTCCAAATGAAGATCTTTGTAACCCCCGGGACTTTCAATCTCCAAATATCACTCCATCCCTCACCTTTAAGGAAAACCTTTGAGGACTCTCCTAACAGCCTTCTTCTCCTTTGCATTTCAAAGTGGTAGGCAGATTTCACATTGAAAATCCCACTCTGAGCAGGTGCCTAGATTTGTGTATCTGGTTTGCCAATTTTACTAACAGGTAGACCACATAATTTCAGCCTCAACTTCATTGAACACTTCTTTCACCACCTCCACCTTCAACTCACCCTTATCACCATCAATAAGCATCGCCACCTTATCAACCTCATTGAAACACTTGATAGGAGATTGTATTTTATAAGATGATAGTTGAGGAATCCACCTATCACCCCATATTTTAATACTCTCTCCATTACCAACCCTCCACACGAGCCCCTCTTTTAATAGATCCATAGCCCCCCACAAGCGCCTCCACATTAAAGAAGGTTTACTGCCCAGCTTTACCTCCAGCACACCACAAGATTTAAAATACTTGTCATGTAAGACCCTAGCTATAATAGAGTCAAGATTTTGAAGAACTCTCCAACACTGATTTGCTAGAAGGGCTTTGTTAAAGCTCTCAAGTTCCCTGAATCCCAGACCACCACAGTTTTTTGAAGCTCCCATTTTATCCCAACCCATCCACCTTATCTTTTTGTCATTCCCTTTAAAGCTCCACTAGAATTTCCCCATCTCAGCAGCTGTCTCCTTGCAAAAGCACTCATACAATAAGTAGGAATCGATTGAATCACTACCTTTAAAAGGACATCTTTTCCAGCAAGAGACAGAAAGTGATTTTTCCAATTGTTCAGTCTCAACCACACTCGATCTTTAATACTTCTGAAAGTATCATATCTGGATCTCCCCACCATTGTAGGTAACCCTAAGTACTTTTCAAAGCTATTCTGAACTCGAGCACCCAAGTCTATTATGATCCTTCCCTAGTCCCTTTTCCTTCCATTTGAGCTGAACATAATAGTAGTTTTCTGTTTGTTAAGACATTGCCCCGAGGCCCTTTCATAAATCTGCAATATGCTCCTTATGTTCACCCATTCCTCCCAACATGCCCTCCCAAAGATAATGCAATCATTAGCAAAGAGAAGATGAGTAAGTTTTACTCATTCTCTTGCCACTGCCACACCTTTAATCAAACCTGCCCCCTCAGCCCCATTTATCAAACCACTCAAGCCTTCAGCACATAATAGAAAGAGATAAGGAGAAAGAGGACAACCTTGTCTCAGCCCTCTCGATGGAATAATCACCTTTCCAGGTTGTCCATTCAGCAACACAACATAGGAGACAGTAGTAATACATGTGATGATCAAGTTTATCCATCTCCTTCCAAAGCCCATTTTCATCATTATTGCCTCAAGATAGCACCATTCTACTCTATCATAAGCTTTTGAGATGTCTAACTTCAGAGCCATCGTCCCCATCTTACCCTTGAGTCTAGTTTTCATAGAATGAAGTGCTTTATAAGCTACCACTATATTATCTGTGATCAATCTATCTGGAATGAAGGCACTCTGATTCTGTGAGATCACACCATTTAGCACTTTCTTCAACCTATTTGCCAAAGCTTTTGGAATGAGTTTGTACAAGATATTGCACAAGCTTATTGGCCTAAAATCCCCCACCTTCATAGGCTCAGACAGCTTTGGAATTAGAGCTATGTATGTGAAGTTCAAAGAATTTTCCATCTTGCCATCATTCAGAAAACTCAAAGCTGCATTATTGATCTCTTCACCCATAGTCCCCCATAAGTTCTAATAAAAACAAGCGCTGTAGCCATCTGGACCAGGAGATTTATAAGGGCCCATATCTTTCAAAGCTGCCTCCACTTCCTTAGTAAATCTTTTTCCCAACTTCTCATTCATACAACTTGTTATTCTTTTATTGATGGGGCGTATGCATTCCTCAATAGCCTCATTTGATGGAGATTCAGTTCTGTAAACTTCAACAAAATGCCTCTTGAAAGCCTCAGCAATCTCATTCTCCTCAGTTCTTAAAACCGCTTGGGCATCCTTAACAAAAAGCACTTTATTTCTTTTCTTCCTCTGATTGGCACAAGTATGAAAGAATTTTGTGTTCTTATCCCCCAATTTGTACCAATTCATTTTTGCCCTCTGCTTCCATCTTAAAACCTCTTGCTCAAGCAATTTCCCAACCTCTTTCTTTAACTCTTTCAACTCAGCTACAACCTCAGGGCCCTCCATATCTTGCAATTCTTTAATCTTTTTTGTTAACTGCTCAATGTTCCCTTCCCTTTCTCTATCCTTCTTTTTTAACCCCTTTGTTAACTCACCACTGCATTTTATCAATAAATTTTGCACCTGCTTTATGGGCTCGAGTGCCACTTACTTCTTTTCCCAGATTTTTTTCACTACCTATCACATTCCTGCTCTTTTAGCCAACTAGCTTCAAATTTAAACAAATATCTTCTTCTCCTCTCCCCCTTCCTTTCATTTCTTGCAGTCATTAGCATAGGTTTGTGGTCTGAACTCCTTGCAACCAGACCTTCCACCTTTACTAAATGGAATCTTCCTCTACATTCCTTGTTTGCTACATATCTGTCAAGTCTCTCTTTTGTAAAAGTATGGTCTTCATGACCATTACTCCATGTAAAACAATCCCCAACGTAACCCATATCAAGGAGATAAATTGTTTCTAAAGCCTCACAGAACATCTCCATCTGTCCCTCAGATCTCAACTGTCCCCCTTTCTTTTCACCTTGTGTCAAAATCTCATTAAAATCCCTTGCAACACACCAAGCTCTCCCCACCCTAGGTTTTAACCTAGATAACAAATCCCATGTGATCTTCCTCTTGACTGCCTCAGGGTGCTCATAAAAGCCAGTAAAAGTCCATTCTTTTGCATTACCATTTTTAACAATGGCATTAATGTGCCATTGAGAAAAATTGATAATCTCCACCTCTACTTCATTGTTCCAAAAGAGAACCAGACCTCCCCTCCTTCCTAGAGAGTCAACCACAAAACAACCCTCCATTCCTAACTTGTATTTTAAACCCTATATTCTTCCTGTTTTCACCTTTGTTTCCATAAAAAACACCAGACAAGGCCTCTTTTCCTTAACCAGAAGGTTAAGGTCTTGAACTGTTCGAGAGTTGCCAAGCCCTCGGCAGTTCCATACTAAGGTTTTCATTGGTCTTGGTGGGGCTGAGCAGCCTCCACCATACAATTAGAGTTCAAGCCTCCTATCTCAACAACTCTCTTTCTCAATCTCTTTCCCCTTCCCTCCATAGGCCCCACCTCATCTACATTACCAGCATCATTCCTTTTCAAGACCAAATTAGAAATTTGAGACTTACCATAAGCTTTTTGAACACGAGCCCTTCTTTTCCATCTGCTTGTTCTCCTCTTATTTTGCTCATTATCATTCTTTAGACTTGCTGAATAAGATTCACTATCAGTAGCTAGTGAGAAAATCTCCTATGGATCTTCTGTTGAACTCACTGTTTTTTTCACCAAGGCTTTTTCTACTTTGATCATCATTTGTTTTTCTACCCTTTGTGTCATCTCAGTCATCTCTGTCAACTCTATACCACCTTCCTTACTCTCCTTGTCCTCCCTCACTACACCTCCTCTCCATTATTCACCTGATCTACATTAGTAGAACTCCCTCCCATTTCTAATGCTTTTGGTTGCCTGTCCATACGATTACGTCTAACAGTTGAGGCCCTCATCCAAGCTCCAAATTGTTTAGATTTATCATCTTCTTTTGTACCTCCCACCTCTCCACCCAAACATCCACATCGAAAGTAGATTCTAGGTAATTTTTCATACCTAAAAGGAATCCAAATTTGCTTCCTTTCAAAACTCACTGTTCTTCCTCGGGCTAAAGGTTTTGTAAGCTCACACTCCACCTTGATCCTTAGAAATTGACCCCAGGCCACCTCATTCTCCTCACCTTCCACTTCTAAAACCTTCCAGATGGATTCACCAATCACTTCCCCCATTTTGCAATTCATTCCTCCCAGTGGTAGATTGTACATCTAGATCCAAAAGGTTGCCGTTGAGAAATCCAGGAGATGAGCCTGCGTACTTCCATCAAATAGTTTTGGGGTAAAAAGATAGCTATCAAATAGCCATGGACAGCCCACTAGAACTTTGTTTCTATCTCCTCGATTTACAAAGGTCACCACAAAAGTATTTGTTCCAATCTCAGTAAATTCCATGCTCATATTAACTCGCCATATCTTCTCCATCATCTTCCTCATAGTTTCCTTTCCAATCATTCGATCTGAACAGATTCTTCCAACTAAGCTCCTCTCTCCCTTTTTCTGTAATTCCTCCATATTCCCTAAATCCACTGTGATCGGTATACTCTCCTCATCATTCAGTCTTAATCGCTTCCATTCAACTTCAATTTCCTCCATCTTCAACCTTCACCACCACCGTCAGTGGCAACTTCCACTCCCCTTACTTGACACAGGAATAGCAGAGACTAACTAACTTCTCCTCTGTTGCATACTAGAGGAGAGAGAGAGAAGAATTTTTTGTATTGTTTCTACTACTACTTGATCGAAGGTGTAAAATCTAATATAGTCTATTTAAAACATATAAATAGTTACTATTATATATTAATGTTATATAATATAATATAGTTACTATATAAATACTCTATTTAAAATATAAAAATATTTACTATTATATATTAATGTTAATAATATATTATAATTACTATATAACCTATTTAAAACATATAAATAGTTACTATATAGTCTAAAACATTCATATAGTTACTATTGTCCCATTATAGTTATAGAATATATTATAGTTATATTAATGTTATATAATATATTATACTTACAATATAGTTATATCATTAAAGAAATATCATTAATAAAAGTTTAAAATTAGATTTATACTAAAATGGAACGTTACTAGAAAATATATATGGAACATTATATTTATTAATGTTCCAACGTTTCATTCCACGTTGGAACTTAACGTTCCAATGTATTTGAAACATTGGAACGTTAATAAATATAACGTTCCAACGTATTTGAAATATCCGAACGTTAATAAATATAACGTTCAAACATTAACTGTATATAAATCTAAAACCGAACGCCCGAAACTCATTTCTCTGTTTTCTTCCGTTTCGACGTCGCCACTCCTCAGTCACCGCCGCCATCAAACTTCGCCACAACCATCACTAAAAGGTACGCATCTCTATTTTATCTAAAAGTATATATTTTATTGATCGATTTCGATCGATTTGTATTAAAACCAAAACCCGTGGTGGCTGGATTTTCAACTCGATTTTCGGCCACCACGGGTTACCATTGGCCAAAAGGTCACCATAGAAATGTTCCTTGAAGTGTATACTTCATTTCTACGGTGACCTTTCGGCATTTAGCCCAGTAGATATAGGATTTGGAGCTTTTGAGAATGGCTGAGTTGACTTAGCCATTCCGTCTCGTTATGTTCAAACGTTACACTAATACGTTCAAACATATGCCGTTTCAATTTCCTAACAGTTGGCCGTCCACGTCCGGATGTATATTTTATACGTCTAGACATTACTACATTTACGTTCGATAGTATAATTGAACGTTCAGACGTATGTTTTTTAAATTTTTTAAACATTTTTAACAATTTCGCTTCTGAACGTATATTTATAACTTTTTTGAACCTATAGCATTTAAATTTATGATAAGTTCTATGCTCGGACGTTTAGTTAAACATCCGAACGTTATATCTTTAAGTAATATACGTTAGTAATATACGTTCGACCGTTTCATTGTAACGTTCGGACGTATATTTTCTATGTTCGAACGTTAATGCAAATCAGTTTAATATTAAGACAAATATGCATCAATAGTACTTACAATTTTGTTTCATTTTCTATTTTCAGGATATGGCTCATCCTTTGCATTCCAGGAAACGAGGGAGGGAATGAGCCATTCATGACACTGTTCAGATCAAGTCTCATATTGTTATGGTCGAGCGAGAGGCCCTGATCAACGAGTTCGACGAGCTCACCTGGGAGCAGACCAACCTGAGAGATGTCTTCCTCAGTAAAGGCTGGGGAAATATCTGAACATTGAGGGGAAAGGCATATCCCTCTATAGTTTAGAGTTATACATGGAGATGTGCTCCATGCCTCAGCATGCATCCTCTCACACCGTGACTGTACACGGTGTGACATTTGAGTTTTCAGCTGATGTCATCGCTGACCACCTCGGGATCTTCGAGGAATTCAGACATCGACTGAGGCAAATATAGGCACTTCTGCATCATCTACTGGTCCACTTGATAGATTATCAGCCAGAGATGCAGACCAGTCAAAAGCCGAAGGTGCTAATCCTTTGGCTATGGATGATGACCGAGACAAGGATTTTTACATCCTCACTGGGAGAGACCGCATGCAGCTCGAGAGGCCGAACTCCTTCCACCAAAATCATTTGCTACCGTTCTTTCTCATGTTGCATCTTATAGTTGCAACAAACATGGATCCTGTGGCATATAAGACCATATTTAGTCGGACTCGGGCACAGTTTTTGATATGGGTGGCACGTGGAGAAGCCATAGATTTGCCCCTCCTCATCTTTGACAGGATCTGTTATTAGGCGAGCATCGTCTCCACGGACAACCTCCCATACGGTGTCCTGCTCAGCCGGCTACTACTTGTTCGGGGAGTCTTAACCCTGCCTTTAGAGCTGGCCAAAGATCAGATGAGCACCCTTAACATGACCACTCAACGACGTAGCATTGGACAAGCGAGGGGACGTCGGCCACCCCCTGTAGCGAAGCTAGTTCCTCCGACGCAGCCCCAGCCTAGTGTGGGGAGTAGTGGTTAGCAGCCGACCAGTACATCTACGGGAGATGTGCAGCCTGCTTGGGTTGATGCAGTGATCTCGCAGCTGACTGCGCATATCGATCATAAGATCGATGAATGGCTTGGGCCTCTAGAGGCGTCTGTCGCCAAGATGTCACACCGTGTACATATCCTCAACGACAAGGTTGATACCTTGACTGAGGAGGTACGGGCCGCTACGACTTTCCCGGATGGCGATATTATCTGAGTGTTATTTATATTCATTTATCATATTTTATGTATTTTATTTTTAATATTTGTAAGAAACAAGATTATTTAATATATCTATGGGTTTTTAATTACAATTCTCAATCTTCTTTAACATTATATTTTTCAACTTCAATACTAAATCACTACACTTCAAATATACATAAACATAAACATAAATTTATATTTAAATATATGTATATAATAAATATTTATATATAAAAACATAAGTTTATATATATAAACATAAATATTTAAAATATATAAATATATAATTATATTTTACAAATTGTGTATATATAAATGTATACAAGTCAATTTTTTAAACTTGTATCCAAATTATGCAATATAAAAATCACATAAATTTAAAATTAGAACTTATTTAATTTAAATTTATAAGTAACGTTTGGACGTTAATTACTAAGGTTCGAACGTTTGCGCCAAAAAATTTCACATTCGCACGTACTTAGCTACACGTCCGAACGTATTTGTGACGTTTGAACATAATTTTCTCATTCGCTGGAACGTAAAAAATCATCCGTCACAGAAAGCACTTTTTAATGACAGTTTAGGGACTATTACAAATTTTCAACTGCCACTAAAAACCAAATGTGCTGTTGTGATATATTTAATTATTTGTTCAAATTTTAATTAGTTACTGCAGGCTATGAAAGAGCTACGCGGAGTCATAATTAATCCCTTGCAATAAAGTATAGTTTGTATCCCCAACTAACATTTGCCAAAAGGAATCAATTTACGCCACATTCATTACAATAAAATTGCTTATTGGTGGGTTATTTCATGTTAAGATGTGTCTATTCTTATCACAAATAATCATTTTATTGCAAATAAGTCGTCATAGATACTCATTTTTTTAGTCATTTTTCATGCAATTTGCTCAATATATAGTTAGGAATTAATTTAGCAAGTTTAAACGTATATACTAGCAGGAGGCTTTTTAAAATAAAAAAAAAATAGACGAAATAAACAGTTATTGATCACCGGCCATATTATTACGAAATCTTACAATAAAAAGAATTTAATTATACGAGTAAATACGGAATAGAGTGGGGATACCGGATACCTTTTCTCACACGAAGTTATAAGGTTTGAAAAATGAAAAAAATAAAAAAATAAAAAATAAAAATTCAACATGCTTAATTTGAACACATGAATAAAATTAGTTCTCATTGAACTATAATATTAATTATCTCCAAATAATTTATCTTTGTAATTTATGGTGAAATCACCATTTGTTTAAAAAATTTAAGTTAATGGAAAGATGTGAATTTTATTATTTTTATTTATGTTTTCACTCCCCTTGGGACACTCTCGATCCCTTTATAAGTGATCCAACAGGTAAAATATTTAATTAATCGGGTAGAACTCACGATCTCTATTCTAGTATCACGTTAAATTACTACTTATTCTAGAAAGAAAACAAAAAGATGTAAATTTTATTATTTATAGTTATAGTTATTCTATTCTCAAGCATCTCTTGTGCGGAGCACACCATGATTTATATCATTTAACTTGTAATATTTAATTTGTAAATTTTAAATTTTAAAATATATCATTCAAATTAAATTATATCATATAATCACTTTAACAATTTCCTTACTAATCGGCTTCAAAATAGAATCTTTATGTATCTTAACATTTATTACGGTACTTTTGTTGGCCAAAGAAAAAGACGGTTAGTTTTCCGTAATTGTTGGTGCCGTGGAAGGTACGTAGTTGAACAAGTTGGTGCAGAAAATGATAGTTTAGCTGTTAACAATAAATAAGATTTTTAGATTTTTGCGTGCAAAGTATGCTACAAAAGTTAAATGGCCATGCAAAATGCGCGCCATGATCTTCTCCGCCGTGCATGCATCTATCTATTAACTGTTATACGCGGCATAGTTATTGTTGTGATCACTGTGTGGGGACGAAAATACTGCTAGCATTTATGGGGCCTTTGCTTGTTGGTTGTTATCTGTTGTCATAAAGTTCATAGCCGCGAGTGTTGCGTTGATATGGCTATCCGCAGTACTGTTGATGAAATTGTTCCCATCTATTCTTCTCGGCTTCTTCATCGGAAAGGTAAGACTCACCAAGTATAGCTGTATGTCTGTGATAACTATTTCATGTCTCTCTCCCTCTCTCTCTCTATCACATGAGAGCTGGCGACTTCTCAATATTTTTCTTGGTTTTTCTAGTTTTTTCCCTCATGCCCATGATTTTCCCTGGCACACAGGAGTGCTCTCTATTGTTTATTAATTTCCTGGAATCGGTTCTATTCCCTTTGAGCTTTAATTTTCCCGGAAATTTCTAAGCGAATTTGATCATAAGGCGTTCGTGGATCTTTCTGGGATTACATGACATGGGGTAAGTTTTTTTTCTGACTAATTCCCATTACAGATTCGGACTTCTGTGGGTATTTGTGCCTCAATGAGTCCTCGAGCTTCTGAATTTACTTTGCGAGTTTTTTCCCCTATATTTGCCTTAGAAGCTGCTGTACTGGTTTAGTGGTTTGGTTCGCGAGAACCGATAAAAAAGTCGTTTGGTTCATGAGAAAACGAAGGAAGAAAATGAAAGCTAGGTCGACCAAGCTCCAAATAGATCAGTCTGCTCGGTTCCTTTAAAAAAAAATGAGGAAATTTTTTTTTACCCTTACAAATTTAAAGGTATAGTCGCCTTTTTTACATAGCAATTCTGTGATATTTAGGGTTTGTAGAAATAATCTCTCAAATAAATTATGATTGAGTAAAGAAATGAAATTGTCACTCATGGAGACCTGTATATCATGTTGAGGGTGTGGCTATTTGTTAGTCACGGATTCATGTGCTTATTTCACTCCGTATATATGCTTTGGTGGTTCTTGGTCTTTATTGGTTTAAGACGATTCATAACTACTTTCTGACTTTTGCTTGCTATATGTAACTAATCTCTAACTAGTTATATATATAGGCAGGCAGGCTCAGGCTTTAAGTTTTCGTGAAGAACATTAGTAGCAAAGCACAGTGATGGATGTTGAAGGAAAAGCTTTGAAAACAGGTGGATCGAGTTCGAGTCCAAGTCCGGCTTCATCTAGGAAGCGCAGGAAGACTTGTTGTTTAGCGGTGATCGGCACTACAATCGGCATCGTGTTATTGATTGTCATATTAGCTTTCACGGTGTTCAAAGCCAAGCGTCCGGTGACCACTTTCAACGACGTGAGCATTAAAGACCTCGACTTTTCCATCGACATTGTCAGGCTCGCCGTGCGCTTGAACGTCACTCTGGATGTCGATGTCTCCATCAAGAATCCCAACAAGGTCGGATTCAAGTACTCCAACTCCACCGCTCTCCTCAACTATAGAGGCGAGCTTGTCGGTGAAGCCCCACTGCTCGCCGACAAGATATCTGCTGGCAAAACCAAGCACATGAACCTCTCGCTCACCATCCTGGCCGACCGCTTGCTCTCCAACACTGAGATTTTCTCCGATGTCACCTCCGGTGTCCTACCCCTCAACACCTACACCAAACTTTCTGGGAAAGTCAAAATCCTTTTCTTTAAAATCCACGCCACTACGTCCTCATCTTGTGATTTCGATATCTACATCTCCAATCGAACTATCAGCGAGCAACGCTGCAAGTATAAGACAAAATTTTAAGTAATAGTTAGTACTCTTTTTTTCTTTCGTCCTCATGAATGGTCTCGTCAATTTTTTTAATATAAAAATATTGTTTAGATTATTTACATTATAAAATACGTTAAAAATACATAAAAATAATTATATGTAATAGAACTTGTTTATATTATAATATATTATATAAAGTCATGTTATTTTATGATTTATTTTGTGACATATCTTTGTAGTCAAAACATTTTTTACTCCAAATTTGGTACCTTGTATTTATGTGTTACTTTTGCTTTTTATTTTTTGTTGAGTTGGTTCATAGAAATATATTCAGCTATTTTTCATTACACCTTATCTTTTTTTAGCCGCAATAAGTTTATTCACCAAAAGAAGAAAAAAATAGAAACTGCAAAAATCAGAATTCATATTAATCAAGATATTTACAAATAAAAATGTTGCGTTGTCTTTTGAACGAGTGTGAGGAATAAAATGCCTTCGCCTATTCTAGCACTCTCGTACACGTACGTAACTTTCAGGTGTGGTCCGGACGTGTCGTTATATGCGTTGTAGGTGACTCATTCATCAGTACGTTTCTCTCACCTAAAGATCAAAGCCCCCTCTCAACGGTTGATTGCAGTTTAATTGGACCTTTCTCCTTTTTGTACTAACAAATGGGAAGCTGCCATCAGTTTAATAATATTACGTAGAGTTGTGAATAATAATATTTTATAAATTTTATTAAAATGAGTTTAATTTTTTTTATTGAGATTGATTTAACTGGAATAATTAGGTTGAGATGAATTTAAATTTTTTATTATAAATTAAAAAAATAATGAGTCTCACCAACGAATGTTTTGAAATAAATTGAATTTGATTCAATAACTGAACAAAACCGAATTTTAATTTTTCATAAAAGAAATCATCTTTCGTCAGAAATAAAAAAAAGAAAAGTAGAGGCCATTCATCTAATCATCCGGGAATCAAATCGCCACGTGTGTGGATATAGAAGGATACCGGGATTTATTGCAGTCCCATGGGCGCCATAGATAAACAATA
Organism: Pterocarya stenoptera; assembly: GCA_003123785.1. NCBI lineage: Eukaryota > Viridiplantae > Streptophyta > Magnoliopsida > Fagales > Juglandaceae > Pterocarya > Pterocarya stenoptera. Next base: position 124,156 of record QEOT01006398.1, on the reverse strand, counting down.
AACATTTTGAAAAAAATATCTCCTCAAGTTGTTACTACTCGAATGTGAAAAAATATTAAGAACGATAGGCCCAATTTAGGATAATGAAAAACACACTCAATCCATCATATACATATATATATCATCTTATTTTATTATTATAATTTTTATAAATTTTTACATAAAATATAATAAATAATTCAACTTTTTCAAATTTCAAAACAATAATAATATTAAAAAATAATATTCTAATAATATTTTATTCAACTTTTAACTTTCATCTCATCTGATTAACTCACTTTCCCAACCTAACCAGGTTATTTCTGTCTTTTATGTTCAGACAAAAAATTTTAGTACAAATAATGAGAATAAAAGATAATGATATTCATATACTTTTTGTACTACTACATTAATGTTACCTTGATGTTTTTTCTTTTTGTTCTTTGAATTTAGATTAAAAATCTCATAAACATGACTTTCTTATATAATCTAAAAGTTAAGAAAATAAATTCAATTAATTAACGTAATTATGTAAATTAATTAAAAATAAATTTAATTTTATAAAAATTTAGTCGGCAAGAGAGTAAAATTTGTTGCAGTGATATACATTGAAATGAATTCATGAAAGGCTTGAAATGCCCATGGAACAACTGCAACGGTGTTCAATTATTCTTGAGATGATAGGTTGGCCGGCGGCGGCTCAAAAGTTTCTGCGACCATCACTTTCGTGGGACAGTCACTGTCCATTCACTTGGAATTGAAATATTGTCATATGAGTAATAATACATACAATATTTTTTATAATATTTTTTACAATACATAGCATAAAATGATGATATTTTTTATAGTGTGATATTATTTGATATGATATTTTACAATAATATCTCTTATTTTAAAATATAATTATGAAATATATTGTAAAAAATATTGTGTAGTTATCATTTTTGTTGCTCATATACGAACGAAGTTATCTTTCAGCGTACGTTTGAATGCTTTGACGTTTCTGTGTTTAGGGTATTTCAATTTTTTAATGTATGTTTCTTTTTTAATGGATGGGACAATTGGGTACATGCCCATACTCTTGAATGTGGTCCTATAAATATATATATTTATATAACATATATTCTCTTATTGAGTTCAAATTAAATGTGCAAACAGGAATAATTAAGATGGTGATGCCACCATATATACGTGCAAAAAAATGTAACTACCAAAAATACTGTAAAATAATAAGTACTTACCACTGCAACATAATTTGCCTTTTGTGATAGAGAAAACCGTCACAAAAAATCAAAGAAACGTTACTAAAGACATTTGGTGACGGTTTGAAACCATCACCACAACTGTCACCTAATGTGCGTCACAGAATACATTTAGTGACATTTTACTATTGAACCGTCACTAAAAATATTTTTATACTTTTAGTGACGGTTGGAGTTGTTCCGTTTAGAGTGACATTCGAACGTTATATTTTTTTGTGACGCTTGAAAAGTGTCATAGAAAGTAACGTTCGGATGTAAATTTTTATGTCCGAACGACAACCCGAGCAATTTACGTTCGAATGTCATAAGTTGACGTTCGTTGATTGATTATAGTTCAAACGTATAATATTTGCGTTCGGACATTTATACGTTCGAACGCATTAAACGTTCGAATTTATGTTTGAACGTTATGGGAACACAATCCGAACGTAACGATGATAACGTTTGGACGTTTGTTCGAACGTTAATTGTCAAATCATGTATTTACGTTCGAAAGTATGTTCGAACGTGAAATCTTGTTGGAACCTTTTTTTTTTTTTTACATTCGAATGTACAGAACAGAAATACACTAAATTCATAAAATTAAGAAATTAAGAAATATACTAATTGTATTATATTACACACTATAAATATTCTACAACTAACAGTATCTTAAAAAGTTCTAAAATTAGATAGTAAAAGTTATATACACAAATTAAAGTGAGAATTCATTTCTTCTTTCCTCGCCCACCCCGCTTCTATTGTAATGACATAATACGCTCCATTTACACCATCATCTCCTGCTGCACTTGCTGTTGGACTTCATTGTGCATTCTTTCTTCCTGATCTTTCTATTGGTCCTGCAAACGCGTCTCTAAATGAGATTGTCGCTCTAAGAGAGACTCCAACACTTGTTTCCTCGACCTCATATACTCATTCTCGCGTCGTGCGGCTTCCAAATCTTTGGTAAGATTATTAATTTGTGAAGTCGAAGAGGATGAGGAGGATGAACCAGAATGCTTGAAAGATCGTCCCAAACCTTTTGTCATACTAGAGTTGCGCCCGAGCACTTGCGTGAATATGTCTGTCACTCGGAAAGAATTCTCCAGAAACTGACTGTATCTCCATCATTTTTTCTTGTCATGCCAAAGAAAACACACAATAAGTAACGTATTAAAAGAAATAAAAAATAAATTTTTCACATGTTGCATAATTTATTTAACAAAAATAACAACACTTACATAATTATCTGCAGCGACAAGATCCATCCACTCACTACTCTCATTAGTGTGAGCAGCAGTGTAGACATGAATAAGGGAAAAGTTTTCTGGATCATCACGTTTCTAACAAAGCCATATTAGCAATTTTAAAAAGATAATATTAGTACTTAAATAAAAATAGTTAAATAAATAAATATATTCTATAATATTATTAATTACCATTTTCTCAGCAAGACAGTGGAATGATCTTGAACCAGCACGATGGTGGATAGTCAAAGCTGATCTATTATTAGCATTCGTAGAACTTAAATGCTACAAAATTAATTAAGAATGTTAATTGATATATATATACATAAAATATATACCCAAATATATATATATGTAAATAATCATTAGATATTATTAATCTATAATACCTGATAATCTGAAGTTGCAAAAAGATCACAACACTTTCTCCAATCGTTTAACTTCATCTGCTGGAAAGGGGATTGCGTAGCCTCTTTAACCGTCTCAAACTTCTTGAAGCGGTCATGACATCGTCTCTTGTGACGTCGGAATACTGTAGCCATCAATCCATTCACAGTTCTCAAATCCTCGCTACGGCCAAAGTCGAGTTCGAATTCATCCTAATAAGCGAATTACGTCAAAAATATAATATACTAATATAGTATACAACAAATGTACTCTTAGCGAAAACTCACCAGCACACGGCTCCGAATGTGCTCCTTAATCTCGAGCGAAACATCTCGCCATGATCGCACATAAAATGGAGCATAAGCTCGGACAACTGTACCAATATATGAGGAAAGCGCTGCTGCACTATCATCCACGGCTCCAGTGGAATTATCAGGAATGTTGACCTTGAGCTTTCCATGCCTTCGGTATTTCTCAAGAGAAATGCCACGTGTATAACCACGACCGCGACGAGCGTATGCATCAACTATTAGATATAATATAATATTATCTATATAGTTATTGAGATAAAAGTATTGATATATAATTAACTATGTTGTTATTTTCTTACTGGTAGGTGTTGACTAATTGTCATTCTTTTGTGTCTGCACTTAATCTTTAGGAGGGAAACACTTGGGTGGGGAGTCCTCAATAGGTTCGGGACTTGGACTAGGCAGAAGAGGTAAATTTCTTCGTTGTCGTTTTGGTGGCATCCTTGAAGCATGATTAATATGATAAGGAAAATTAATTAGAAAAAATTATTGAAAAGTTAAATATTTTATAGTTACATATATGAATATAATATTTAATACTTTTATTCTTCATTCGGATGTATTTTCCATGCTTGTTTCAGAATCTCCCTCAATAGCATCTGCGTCATCGTCATCAACCTCTTCTTCGTCCTCCTTATCCACATCCTTCCCGGATTCTGCTTCATCTTCTTCTACTGAATCTTTTCCTTCTTCTTCTTCACTAACTTGAATTGAATGATCATTTAATACGGACGGGTCAAGAAGGACGGGTGAGACGTCATCTCTACATAAGGGGAGCAACTCGAGTACACCGAGGTCAACAAATAAGTTAATACTCTCTCCATCTTCTTGGTAGACCTCTACTATCGAAGTGTCATCTTCATCTGTACTACTCGCCAAGTTATCTCTCCGCTATCTTCATTAACACTTTTCATTGGATCAATCAAGTAATAGACTTAGGTAGCTTGACAAGCCAATACGAATGGATCATCTTCGTACCATTTAGATGCCGTATTAACACTCATAAAGTTATTATCCCTATGTATCGACATCCGACCACCGCCTAAGTCCCACTAATCACACTTAAAGACATATGTTACAGACCTACCCAAATATTTCAATCCGATAATATCACGTATGACACCATAATAGTCAATATCGTCTGTTCCATGACTTCTCTCGACCAACACACCACAGTTTTGAGTCTTTCTATTACGTTCACGGTCCAGAGTATAGAATCTAAACCTCGAACTGTGCATGCAGTGTATCGAAGCGCTCTATTAGAGGGACCGTGGGCCAATGCATAGAATTCAGAAGAAACTGATCCGGGATCATGAGCATGTTGTTCCAAAATCTATCAATTTCAATAATATATATGTATTAAAAGTAGCCCAGAATTAAAACATTATAAATCAAATAATCACAATGTAGTTTTAGTTCATACACGTTGTTCAAACCATTCGAAAAATTCTTCCTCGTGTCTTGCCTCTATATTCTCTACGCATTCCATCTTAAGTTTATCCATGTGATCACTGTATATATGTGCAAAAAAAAATAATATTTTCAGCACAAAAGTTATAATTAAACGACATTTGACTATAATTTCTCAAAACATGCAACAACATACTTGAGATAGCAATAAATCTCTCGGCAATTATTTAACACGTACCAACGAACTTTAGCCAACTCTCTATCAATTAAATCGTAACCCGTTTGTGCACCCAAGGGTCGTACATTCTGTAAAAACACTGATAGCTCACGAGGAGGCGGAGCCTCAAGATCAGCATTTTGCTCTTGACGATTAAATCGTGTCTCAACACCACGAAGATATAGAGAGTAAAACGTTAACCATTCATCGTGTATATAGGCCTCTGCTATTGAACCCTCAGCTCTAGCTTTATTCCCAACAGTGCGCTTTAAACGACCCAAATATCTTTCAACTGGATACATCCAACGGAAGTGCACCGGATCACCCAATAATGCCTCCCGGGGTAAGTGTATTTCTAAATGGACCATGACATCAAAAAATGATGGTAAAAAAATCTACTCAAATTTACAAAGTATGGTAGCAATATCTTCTTCCATCTTCTGCAACATATCTCGATTTACTACTCGAGTGCATAAATCTTTAAAAAACATATATAGTTCAGTAATGGCGACACGTACATTAGATGTCAGCTTCCCACGAATTCCCACTGGTAATAATTTCTACAAAAGAACGTGGCTGTCATGACTTTTCAATCCACTAATTTTCCAATCAATAGGACTCACGCATCTACCGATATTTAAGGCATAACCATCTGGCAACTTCACACTTTGCAACCATTTGCAGAAATCCATCCTTTCCTCCCTGGTCATCGAAAAACATGCATGCGGCATGATCACCCTATTGCCGTCCACTCGCAAATGTAGATTATGTTTAATTCCCATTCTCTCAAGAACTTTTCTTGTCTTGATCGTGTCCTTTGTCTTTTTATTAATGCTCATCAATGTACCTAATATATTATCACATATATTCTTCTCTATGTGCATTACATCCAAACTATGTCGCAATATGCAGGACGACCAATATGGCAAGTCAAAAAAAATACTACGCTTTGTCCAATTCAATTCTGCTTCACCTCTTTTTCTTTTATTCTTACCCCGGCCTTTGCCAAAATTGTTTGCTCTAATATGTTCCAGTTGTTCCACTATCTCTTCTCCAGATAACTCATTTGGTGCAATTTTGTCCTCTACTCTCCCATCAAACTTAGCACATTGGCTTCTCCATGCATGATTTGGTGGTAGATAACGTCGATGACCCATGAAGCACAACTTTTGAGAATATGTTAACGACTCACTAGCAGTTTCTTTCTTACACGTCGGACACGCTAACTTCCCTATAGTACTCCAACCGGAAAGATTTTCATATGCCAAAAAGTCATTTATGTTCCACAATACTGCAGTATGCATCTGAAAAGTTGTCGACGTAGATGCATCATACATTCTGACGCCTGTTTCCCATAACTCTTCCAACTCTTCAATCAACGGCTGCATGAATAAATCAATGTCATTCCCAGGTGATCTCGGGCTGGGAATAAATAACGTTAACAAAAAGTTTAGTGCCCTTATGAATCTCCATGGCGGAAGATTGTACGGAATCAACACTACGGGCCAAGTGCTATAACTTGTACTCATATTCCCAAAAGGGTTGAATCCATCGGTAGTGAGTCTCAAACGCACGTTCTAAGCCTCTATCCCAAACTCTGGGTGTAACACCCTGCTCTTCCTTCCTTCTTCTGACGTAAGCCATTACGTCAGATGCGGTAGACCTGCTCCTCCTTCCTTCTTTTGACGTAAGCAATTACGTCTGATGTGACAACCCGCTCCTCCCCTCTAGTGTCTAAGAGCCCCGTTATGCGTGCCAGACCTCGATGGCTTGTTTTTAAAGATACTACGTGATTTCTAAAGTTATCTGTTTTAAAGTAATGTGTATTTTAAATGGAAGATTTCTATTATTATTTAACTAAAGAATATTTTAGATAACTCAATTATAATATCCTTGAAGAGTTCCAAAATATATTATAATTGTGAGAATCATTTTATATAAATGATTCCAGTTATTTAAAATATTATGTGATTTAATAATGATGGAATCTTTAATTTAATTAGTAGTTTTACTCTTTTAAATATTTTAAGTAAGACTTCATCATTTTATAAATGATGAGGGAATATTATTTTAAATAATATTCTATCTTTATCTCTCTCAATGCTTTTAATTAAATTAGCTTTTACGTGTTTTAAAATCAGTATTTAAGGGTCATCGTAGACCATTTTATAGACCCCCAGAAGTCGAATTTTAGGACAAAACCCCAGCCCCTCTCTCTTTCTCCCTCACTTTTCCCTCCCCTCTCTCTCTCCTCTATCGGCCTCTCCCGTATGCGATACCTACGCCCGAACGGCCTCAGCCCAGCCCAGCGCCGCCGTGCGCCGGTGAGCCTCACGGCCACCACCACCGAAACCGCCTCCCTCCGGTGAGTCCCCCAGCACCGGCCTTACCTCCCCACGCTCGCCCCTCCTCCTCCCTCGACGGTGCAATCCCGAACGGGCCTAGGAGTTCCAGCGCCGCCGTGCGCCGTCCTCCGACGCCACCTCTCCCACGGCAGCCTCCCCTGCCACCGACCGGCCACCTCCAGAGGCCTTAGCCCCTCCCATGCAGCCACCTCCCTCCACCACGCACGTACACAGCAAACCCATGCACGGGTTCACTGTGCAGCCCCCTAGCGCCGCCGTGCACGGTCAGCTCGGCCACCGGACACCACCATGAGACTCCTGAGGTCTCCCCCTTCCTCCTCCAGCAAACCCACGGCCAATAGGCCTCTCCTCCACCTCCCGAAGCCCCTCTCTCCACCGCACGGGTTTAGCCTCCCCCGCCGCCGTCCGCCGACACCCACGGCGAACGACCACCCTAGCCGGCATCCTCAGGCCACCACAAACCCAACGGTACCACCCACGGCCCCGATCTGCCACCCACGGCCCCACTCTCTCTCTCACTCTCCCACGGCCTCTCCTTCCTCACAGTGCACGGGCAGCCACCGTAGGCCACCGTGCCGACCACCACCGAGCCTCCACGGCTCCTCTGGTAGTTCCCTTAGCCCGGCCTTAGGCCCAAACCACCACTTTACGTGGTGGGTTGATCATTGCGCGTGATGGACAGTCACTGTGCGTGATTGACCGCCACTGTACACGGCGAGATCCGCTGTGTTATGCCCCTTGCCAGCATCATTAAGGCCACCTTAGGCCCTTCCAAGACCACACCTAGCTATCCAAATGCCTAAACAGCACTGTACGCGATGTAGCCACCCCGTACGTTCCTCCGGCGTTATCCACGATAACGGTCAACAAGCGACGCACGGGTTATCCCGTCTATGGTATAAATCTCTATCCCTCGCTTTTTATATTAATTGTTAGATGCTAGCTAGTTGACTAGGTTGTGGACTGTGCTGTTAGTTAACTAGGTTGTGGACTGTTGATTGAGCTGCATAATTGCATATTTTATCTATTTAAAACCAATAATTTTTAATTGTTTTATTATTTTATCATTGGTTTTAGGTAGATAAATTGATTAAGAGGCATAAATCCAAGTTGTGAATTAAATTGATTAAAAGCATAGTTTATGCTTGATTTTATAACTTGTGATTTATTTGGACAATAATTTCTCATGCACAACACACTTTTAATATTTTATTTTTATCTCTTGTTTAATTTTATTTATTTTAGTTTCTTTATTTTATTTTATTTTTCTTTATTTTATTTGTCTAAGTTTTATTTTTATTTTTATTTATTTTATTTTATTTTATTTTATTTTATTTTATTTTATTTTTCTTTTATTTTTTTTATTTTCTGCGCTGGCAAAACGACATGTCGTTTGGTCAGCAAACCAAAACGACATGTCGTTTTGAGCTATAAGTTTCTGCCGTCTGAGCTAAACGACGTGCCGTTTTGTCTAAAACCAAAACGACATGTCGTTTTGCCCATGAGTTGATTTCAACGTCTGAAGCTAAACGGCGCCGTTTTGTCTAAAGACCAAAACGACGCTGTTTTTCACGTTGATTGTTTCTACCGTTTGAGCTAAACGGCGCCGTTTTGTCTAAAACCAAAAACGACGCCGTTTTCAGTCGTCTTCAACCTCACATCGTGCTTCCTGTACAGCACAACGCACAGCGCAGCTGCGCTCCTCCGCGCCACCATGTTCCTCCGATAGCCGCCAGCAGTCAACAGAAAACTCCGGAGACCAATTCTTCACCACCCAGTGAGCCACCGGCGAACACCATGCACGGTCAGCCACCCACACGCGGCAACGCCATCTCCGAAGTCATCCCTGCTCAACCACTTAGCCACCTGCCTCCACGGCAGCGCCATTAGCTACACCTCGCCGCAGCAGTCACCAACCGTGAAGACCAGTAGCACCGCAAGCCACCTCAAGCCACCATGCACGACAACTTAAGCTCCTCCAGCGACAACACCTTCGTACATGGCCGAAAGCCCAGCTGCACCTTCACGCCGCAGTGCTCATCCGCACGTCCAACTGTCCCTTCGCCCAACCACCGTTCGGCAACACACTTCCACAGCAGCACGCATGCGCTTCCACAGCAACCCACGAAGACGGACGCTGCACACCAAAGAAGGAAAAAGAAAGAAGAAGAAATGCATGCATGCTGGGCAACGAAGCGAACAGGAAGAAAAAAAAAAAAGAAAGAAAAGAAAAATAAGAAGAAGAAGAAGATTCGGACGACGCTGGCAGCACAGAAGAAACGAGAAAAAAAAAAGAAAAGAGAGATTCGGAATACGCTGGAAACGGGCCCGACGCAGGGAGAAAGAGAAATGGAAAGAGAAGAAGAAAGAAAAAAATAATAAGAAGGAGACAGCGAGAAGGTGGCCGAACGTGGAGAGAAAGAAAAAGAAAGAAAAAGAAAGAGAAAGAGAAGAGGGACGGCTGGAAGAAGCAAATAAAGAAAACAAAAGTGAAAGCTGAAGACAGACAGCTGCACATGGGCAGCTCGAATGCAAGCAGTCAGTGTTATTTTTGAAGCCTATATAAGGCTTGTAGATGAACGAAGTGTGGGAAGCTGAGGTTAGATGCCCCATAGAGTAGGAGGCTGAGGTTAGATGCCCCATAGAGTAGGAGGCTGAGGTTAGATGCCCAGTAGAGATAGTGTAGGAGTAGTGCAGATTTTAGGAGAAAACGCAGATGAAGTGAGGGAGTTTGGTGATGCAGTTGAGAGCCTAATGGACCAACTGTGTTATCAAACT
>QEOT01006398.1:53672-100314 GCA_003123785.1 Pterocarya stenoptera | reverse complement strand
AATATATTATACATATTAATTCATCAACAAACACCATAAACTCACAATATATTCACAAAAATTCATAAACAATAATATTTCTAATTAATCTATAACATAATATTACCACAATATTACCACAATTTCACTATATTCTGACCACAAAATTCATAAACATAATAACTAAAGTTTAGAAATATACCTAGCACTTTTTAATATACTCTTAGAAAATATAAGCTTTGAAGTTGCCAAAATAACCAAGCCTTCAAATAAAAAACAAAGGAAAAATGTTAGAGACATATACATATTTATAAAAACAAAAATAACAAGAGAAATAGTCTAAATTAGAAATAATGGAAGAAATTAACATTTTTCCTTACCAAAACACTTCTAAAATCTTCACCCTCTTTCACTCAATCCCTCTCTCACACAACTCTCTCTCACTCTTGTTGTAATTAGCCTCTCACTCTCACTCTCACTCTAACACTCTTTTCTCTATTTCGGGCACGGGGGAAGCAAAAATGATTTCTGCTTCCCTCCCGTGCGTGACTTCATGTAAAAACATTTCATTTCAATTAACGTTCGAACGTTTCATTTAAACGTTCGAACGTTACTTTATACCAGTTAAATTTTCAATATTTACATTCGAACGTTTAAATTAAACGTTCGAACATTAAAGCTCACCACATAAAACGATAATCGAGCAGCAAAATTTCCGCCAACCATTTATTAACGTTCGAACGTACATAAAGTAACGTCCGAACGATACAATTGAGCGAGAAATTTCCCCCCGAAAATTTAGAACGTTCGAACGTAAATAACTAACGTTAGAACAATAAAAATTCCGAAAATTAAGTTAATTTTTTGTTTTTTTTTAATGTTATATAATATAATATAGTTACTATATATATACTATATTTAAAACATATTATAGTTACTATTACATAATATATTATAGTTACTAATATAGTCTATTTAAAACATATAAATAGTTACTATTATACATAATGTTATTAATATATTATAGTTACTATATATATACTATATTTAAAACATATTATAGTTACTATTACATAATATATTATAGTTACTAATATAGTCTATTTAAAACATATAAATAGTTACTATTATATATTAATGTTATTAATATATTATAGTTACTATATATACTATATTTAAAACATATTATAGTTAGGGGTGAGCATCGGTAGGTCCGGACCGAGAAAATCGGACCGAACTGGTCATTTTGGACTGAACCGGACCGAACCGAATTTGGTCCGGTCCGGTCCAATCCAATTTTTTTTGGACCAAATGAATTCGGTCTGGTCCACGGTCCGGATGTTTTTCGGACCGGATCGGACCGAATATATTTATATAAATTTTTTATATTTTTTTATATATAATTATACTATATTATAATTAAGTATAGACTATTAATACTATTATATATTTATATAGTTATACTATAATTGTCATTATAGTATTAGAATCATAAATTATACTATAGTTATACTTATACTAATATTACTAATATATTGCTATAGCCTATAGCTTATACTATATTACTAATAGTCTAGTACTTTATACTAATACTATTATATAATTATAATTTATACTAATCATGATTCATAATAACTAATCACTATAAATCTATCACTATATATATTTAGTATCAATGTATTAATATATTTTTTAATGTATTACTAATATTATTAAGTATTAAGCATTATAGTGTAAATTATAATATATGTATAATTTATAATAGTATGTATATTATTATTTATAATATTATGTTAAGTATGTCTCTTTCTTAAATATAGATATAATATGTATGGATAATTAAATTATTCATGATTCTTGTTTCACATACAAAATGTTAAAAGTTGTATATGGCTCATTATGCATTAACATACTTTAAGTTAGTAATAAATTAATAATTAACATCATCAATAATGTAATTTTTATTTAATTTATTATCATTGACTCAATAAAATATTTTTTTATTGAGTTTGTTACATAATCCACATTAATAAGTCACTTAGTTTAATTTAGTATTGTAAATAATTTTTTTTATTAATTGATTAAAAAATAATAAATAAATAAAAAGAGGCCGGACCGAATGGACCGAACCGGACTGGACCGTACCAAAAGCTAAATGGTCCGGTCCGGTACCCTTCGGTGTTCAGTCCGGGCCCGTCCGAACCAATTGATGGACCGAAAACCTTCGGTCCATCGCCGGACCGGACCAAACCGTGTGCAGCCCTAATTATAGTTACTATAATATAATATATTATAGTTACTAATATAGTCTATATTTAAAACATATAAATAGTTACTATTATATATTAATGTTATTAATATATTATAGTTACTATATATATACTATATTTAAAACATATAAATAGTTACTATTATACAATAATGTTATTAATATATTATAGTTACTATATATATACTATATTTAAAACATATAAATAATTACTATAATATAATATATTATAGTTATTATATATATACTATATTTAAAACATATAAATAGTTACTATTATACATTAATGTTATTAATATATTATAGTTACTATATATATATACTATATTTAAAACATATAAATAATTACTATAATATAATATATTATAGTTACTAATATAGTCTATATTTAAAACATATAAATAGTTACTATTATATATTAATGTTATTAATATATTATAGTTACTATATATATACTATATTTAAAACATATAAATAGTTACTATTATACATTAATGTTATTAAAATATTATAGTTACTATATATATACTATATTCAAAACATAGAAATAATTACTATTATACATTAATGTTATTAATATATTATAGTTACTATATATATACTATATTTAAAACATATAAATAGTTACTACTACATATTAATGTTATATAATATTTATTAACATTCCAACGTATCTGAAACGTCCAAACGTTAATAAACATAACGTTCCAATGTATTTGAAACATCCAAACGTTATTAGATATAGCGTTCAAACGTTAACTGTATATATATCGAAAATTAAACGCCCGAAACTCATTTATCTGTTTTCCTCCATTTCGACGCCTCACTCCTCCGTCACCGCCGCCGTGAAACTCGACCACAACCGTCACTAAAAGTAGATATTTTATTCATCGATTTGGATCGACTTATATTAAAACCGAAACCTGTGGTGGCCGGATTTTCAACTCGATTTTCCGGCCACCACGGGTTACCATTGGCTAAAAGGTCACCGTTGAAATGTTCCTTGAAGTGTATACTTCATTTCTACGGTGAGCTTTCGGCATTTAGCCCAGTAGAAATAGAATTTTCAGCTTTCGAGAATGGCTGAGTTGACTCAGCCATTCCGACTCGTAATGTTTGAACGTTACACCAATATGTTCGAACATATGTCATTTCAATTTCCTAACGGTTGGCCTTCCACGTCCGGACGTATATTTTATACGTCTGGACGTTACTACATTTACGTTCGATTGTGTAAATGAACGTTTGGACCTAAGTTTTTTTAATTTTTTAAATATTTTTAACAATTTAACGTCCGAACGTATATTTATAACGTTCGAACGTATAGCATTTAAATTTATGATACGTTCTATGTTCGGACGTTTAGTTAAACGTCCAAACATTATATCTTTACGTTTGAACGTTACTAATATACATCCGATCGTTTCATTGTAACGTTCAAACGTATATTTTCTACGTTCAAATGTTAATGCAAATCAGTTTAATATTAAAACAAATATGCATCAATAGTATTCACAATTTTATTTCATTTTCTATTTTCAGGAGATGGCTCATCATTTGCATTCAAGGAAACGAGGGAGGGAAGGAGCCACTCAAGACACTGCTTGGATCGGGTCTCGTACTGTTATGGTCGAGCGAGAGGCCCTGATCAACGAGTTCGACAAGCTCATCTGGGAGCAGACCAACCTGAGAGATGTCTTCCTCAGTAGAGGTTGGGGAAATATCTGCACATTGAGGGGTAAGGCATATCCCTCTATGGTTCAGGAGTTATACATGGAGATGTGCTCCATGCCTCAGCACGCATCCTCTCACACCGTGACTGTACGCGGTGTGACATTTGAGTTTTCAGTTGATGTCATCGCCAACCAGCTCGGGATTCGTCGAGGAGTTCAGACATTGACTAAGGCAGATGTAGGCACTTCTACATCATCTACTGGCCCACTTGATGCATCATCAGCCAGAGATGCAGACCAGTCAGAGGCCGAGGGTGCTGAGCCTTCGGTTACGGATGACGACCGAGACCAGGATTTCAACATCCTCACCGGGAGAGACCGCATGCAGCTCGAGAGGCCGAACTCCTTCCACCAAAATCATTTGCTTCCATTCTTCCGCATATTGCATCTTATAATTGTAACAAAAGTGGATCCTGTGGCACATAAGACCATATTTAGTAAGACTCGGGCACAGTTTTTGATACTGGTAGCACGTGGAGATGCCATAGATTTGCCCCTCCTCATCTTTGACAGGATCGGTTACGAGGCGAGCATCGTCTCCACGGACAACCTCACATACGGTGTCCTGCTCAGCCTACTACTACTTGCTCAGGGAGTGCCAACCCAGCCTTTAGAGCTGGCCAAAGATCAGATGAGCCCCCTTGACATGACCACTCAATGACGTAGCATTGGACAGGTGAGAGGACGTCGGCCACCCCCTGTAGCAGATCTAGTTCCTCCGATGCAGCCCCAGCCTAGTGTGGGGAGTAATGGTCAGCAGCCGACCAGTACATCTACGGGAGATGTGCGGCCTGCTTGGGTTGATGCAGTGATCTCGGAGCTGACTGCGCATATCGATCGTTCGATCGTTGAACGGCTTGCGCCTCTAGAGGCGTCTGTCGCCAAGATGTCACACCGTGTACATATCCTCAACGACAAGGTTGATACCTTGACTGAGGAGGTACGGGCCTCTATGACTTTCCCGGACAGCAATATTATATGAGTGTTGTTTATATTCAGTTATCATATTTTATGTATTTTGTTTTTAATATTTGTAAGGAACAATATTATTTAATATGTCTATGGTTTTTAAATTACAATTCTCAATCTTCTTTAATGTTATATTTTTTAACTTTAATACTAAATCACTGCACTTCAAATATACATAAACACAAATATACATAAACACAAATATATATTTAAATATGTATATATAAATATATACATATTTATATATATAAACATAAGTTTATATATATATAAACATAAATATTTAAAATATATATAAATATATAATTAGATTTTGCAAATTGTGTATATATAAATGTATACAAGTCAATCTTGTAGACTTGTATCCAAATTATACAATATAAAAACCACATAAATTTAAAATTAGAACATATTTAATTTAAATTTATAAGTAACGTTCGGACGTTAATTACTAAAGTTTGAACATTTGCACCAAAAAATTTCACGTTCGCACGTACGTAGCCACACATCCGAACGTATTTGTGACGTTCGAACGTAATTTTCTCATTCGTTGGAATGTAAAAAAAAATCTCATCCGTCTTTAGTGACGGTTTTCAAAAACTGTCATAGAAAATACTTTTTAGTGACAGTTTAGGGACTGTCATAAATTCCTAACTGTCACTAAAAACCAAATGTGTTGTAGTGTACTGATCAATAACTTCATATTCGATTGAGATATTTAATTGTCTAAGTTGAATATACAATTTCAGAAAAATAATTCTATTTGAATATCTTTATATCACATATCATATATCCACATGGTATAAATTTTAAATATTTATCTATTTAGAGATTAATTGAACTTCTAATTGGACAAGAAAATTAAAAATCATCTATATTTCATTTGATTGACCACTTGCTTCCGTATAAAGATTGAGTTAACAAATTTATCCTTGCAAATGAGTTTTTTGTTTTTCTTTTGTTTTTCTTCAAATATTTTTTAAACATCTTTAACTATTAAAAATATATATATATATAAATTTACTAATAGTCGGCACATTTGTTTAAAAGTAATATATATATATATATATATAAATTCACCAATATATATATAAATTTAGCTTTCTTCACTATTAAGAAAAAACAATAAGAAAAAATATGAGTTGGCACATTTATTGAGTATGTTTGAGAGCCATATTATCATTTTCCTATTAAAAATATGACGGATCGCTATTTGTAATATTTTATATTTTTATCCTATAAAAAAACAAAAGGTCAAAGCCAAAATTAGGGGGAATGTCGACTGAAACTTTAGCAGAGTTGACAAAATATGATCACATGTGACAAATTAACTGTAGAGTAATATTAGATACAATTTTAAGGTATATAAATTTTATACATTCCCTTTGAAAAATAGAATTTATTATTAAAAAATTAAAATTTTTATGTGTATCTCAAATTTATCTACTTTTTTAAAAGAGGATGTATGAAACTTAAATACCTTAAAACGACAAATATTATTTCTCTTAATTATCTCATTTATTTTTGGAAATCCCAAAGCTGAAAAAGACAAAAAGTGCAAGCTAATCTGTTTGTTTTTACAATATATCATTAATATCCCGTAGAGTGAGCTCATATATACTTATTGCTTCTTAGTTTTATCTAGATGTTCTTATAAATATTAAATAAAAAGAAAGAAAAGATATACGCATATATGCAAATTATAAATGGTATGCCGGACACAACTAACTCAGTGCATTGATACCGGAATAGGCCTCTTTCCTGGAGAAGTTGGTATATATATAACGAATAATGATACCCTGTATTTTTTTTTTTTTTTTTTTTTTACAACTAATTTACTATTCAGTTATTTTTTTTTCATTTTGCTCTTTGAATTTGGATTTAAAATTTGAAGAAATGACCTTCTTGTATAATCTAGAAGATAATAAATTCTATCAACTAATATAATCATGTAATTTAATTAAAAACAAATTTGATTTTATAAAAACTGACATTCTTTTACTTTTTGAGTCAATTTTTATAAAATTGAGTTTATTTTTAATTGAACTACATGATTACATTGATTAATTGAATTTATTTTCTTTTAAATTATGCAAGAAGCTGTTTATGTTCTGAGATTTTTAATCCAAATTCAAAAGGTAATAAGAGGAAAAAATAACTAGGTAATAAAACAGTAATAAAGAAAGTGTAAAATATCATTACCCATTGAATAATGCTATGGGATTTGAAGTTGATGCCTCGTGTGGTTTTTTTTTTTAACGTGATATACTAAAAAAATATAAATATAAAAAAAATAGAGAGAATTTAGAATTTCAACCTTCCTCTTTTATATTTTTGGACTCCTTATTTTAAAGAAAAATGATGGATGCAACCGTTCTGGGGAACCCCCGCGGCATCGTATCCGATGTGGCATTAATAAAAAACGACACCGTTCCAGTTTTGCTTCAAACACAAGCGCAGATGCCTCCCATCCCCACAAGTCTTCATCTGTGTTCTTTCTGAAATTCTCAAGTCTTCTCCATCGACGAATGCAACGCCCCCATGGTTGGCAATGTGACACCCCGACTCCCACGTATAAAAACTTCGGGAATCGTGACGTTAGGATGATGACAACACGGGTCACGCATCGCAACAATAAGTGCCAAGTGTGTGTATAAGCAATAGTGTACAGTAAAATAAGCAGCGGATAATATAATAAGTCAATTAGTACCAGAATTTGTTCAATACAAATAATCAAATACAAAGTATTTAAAAGCATAAACCAAATGTCCCAAAATAATACAAGAGCTGAAAATAAACATAAACCCGAGTGATCCCAGATCACTCCTCCGGTGGAGCCAAATCCTCAGGATCGACATCTGCATCAACATCAAAAAAATCTGCAGTACCATTAAATGGTACCACAAGTAAGTTATAATCCAACCAATCCTGAGATAAAAACACATTAATGCAACCAACCATGCATGCATATGATGAAATATGCACCAAGTCCAAAAATATCATTTTCTCCGAAAATGCAGATTTTTCCAACACACTCCAAAATCTCATTTGATCCAAAAACCATGATTCATCATTTTCCTAGAAAATGACTCACACGAAAATCATTATCCAACACACGCCATTTTTCCAGAAAATGGCAATTTTTTCATTACTTCATATGCACCATGGTCTCCCCTATGGACCATCCGCACGTCCTGACTGCATAACGAGCGATGCTTAGTTCCGCACTCAGTGCATTCGTGGCCAGGCATCCTCTAGCCCCCACCAGCAGAAGGGCCACGAAGTCGGCACATAACTCGTTCGATCCCGTTGTCGCCCGGCGACAACCCAGGGGACGTCACTCAGTATATTCCGCTCCCAAGTGACTAGAGGAGCTCCACTGAGATAATGTCACATCTCGGCTTGGGGTCTTGATACACACGCACCCAAAATCCATTCCACACATGAAAACCCAGTTTTCCAGTCTCCACGTGAACATGAATGCAATTACCTGAAAACCCAAATTTCATTTACAAACATGAACATGCGTCCACATGCAATGTAACAGACCAACATCAATATCCAACAACCAACCAATCACAATATAACCAAACACACAGCCAACTCCAACCTCCAATCCATCCGACCCCCATAACTCATTGGACTCAGTCCGGAACAACCAACCAGAACACAATAAAATGAGTTAGTGCAAAAATATATTTAAATCTCAAAAGATGTTTGGAAAAATACTTACAGCGCTATATAATAATTTTCGGAGGATCAATGATGAGCTAGAAGCGCCAAAACAGCAACTCCACAGTGTAAAATACACCGTGGCCGTGGGTTTTAAAACTCACTTTTGAACAGGGTCAAACCAAAACTTGAAATTAATAGGGTAAGGCCTAGAGAGGTCGGTGAAGCTAGTGGTGGTGGCCTTTGGCCGTGGGTGGCGGGGAGAAAGGCGTTTGAAAGCCAAAAGGGTCAAATCGAAAATGTTGGTGGTGCGGCTTCACAAGTGACGAATCGGAGCTGGGGTTGGGTCCATTAGGTAGTTTAGAGGTCGGGGAAGAAGTGGTGAAGAAATGGTGGCTAGAGGTGGCCGAACGGAGACGCAGTGACGCACAGAACGTCGTGGCTTTAAGCCGTGCGTGGAGGCTATTGTCGGCGAGGGAGGGGCTGAGATCGGAGGTGTGGGGTCACTGGCCGGTGGGGGAGACAATGGGCTGGGCGGTGTCGGGCACGGTGGCGCATGGCGGTGCCGACTAGGAGAGGAAGGTTCGGCCGAAGGAAAGAAGGGATAGAGGGGGGCTGAGCGCGGGAAGGAGAAGAAATAAGGAGGAAAGAAAAGAAAGAAAAGAAAGAAAGAAAGGAAAAAGATGAGGAAAATAAAAGATGAGGAAAAGAAATGAGGTCCAATCCTCACAATTGGGTTCCTAAAAATGATCCAACCCAAATGATTTTAAAATAATAAATTAAATAAAATAATTCAAACGTAATGAAAGGCTTAAATAAAACAATAACAATTTTAAAACCCATTAACAAAACTAATTTAAATTAAAGATCAATTTAAATGCAAAACAGTAATTAATATTAAAAAGCATAACAAATAATTTCCACATCTTAAAATCATAAAATAAACCCAACAAAAAACCCAATAAATTTAAAAACAAGAGAACATATATTTAAATTAATTAAAATAATCATTCAGTGAAAATACACTAAAATATGGGGTGTTACAGGCAAAGACGACGACGTCTGATGATTCTCTCCAGTTTGTCAGTACACTAAATCCTCCACACGTTGCCTTCACCAAGAACACAAAAAATCACCGCAATTTGACACCTGTATTCACATCTCCTCGAAGTTCAATTCGGTGAAAGTTTAAGCTCGGATTTGAGTTGACTCCTAGTGGAAAATGGAAGATGTACTCCACAAAAGACTCCACTTTGAAGAAAACTATGAGCAATGGTGGTGAAGAACGCTAAGTTTTTGGAAGCGACGAGAGAGTGTTTGATAATGTTTAAATAATTGATTTATAATATTATTTAATATGTATAAAAAATATAAAATATGCAAGTGATAATTTCTTTGTGTATATATTTTTTCAAGGATGACTTTGAACTAAATTATGGTCGGAGATAGGAGGGTAAGACTATCTATGCGCTTATGTGTAATGCATTCCGAAAATATAAGGCAAGATATCATGAGCATTGTAATAAGTTCGAGAAAAAAGAAAAGGCACTCCAATATCCTTAATTTTCATGATGTCTGACCTTCTGATTGGAAAAAACTTTGTGACATATTCGAGCATCCATCATATAAGGTAAATTAAATTAATTGTTTTAAGTGTCCTATTTATAATTTTTGCTTCCTAATATTTACAACTTCTATGCTGGAGCGAAGTTCTATTAATAAAATAAATAAATTGAAGTTGAAGATCCACCATCATGCAGACTCAAGATCTTTCCATTGTGACGCCCTGACTCCCACGTACAAAAAGCCTCAAGAATCGTGACGTCAGGATGATGACAACACGGGTCACACATCCCAACGATACGTGCTCAAGTGTGTGCAACGTGCCACCAAAGCATCAAAGAGTCGCAGCGGATAATAATAATTAAGTCACTAAGTACCAGAATTTTTATATACAAAAATAACCAAAATACAAGTATACTGAAAGTTATACAGTCATCCAAGAAAATATAATAAAACCGAATACATACGCATGGAAAACAAATCCCATAACCAAAATAGCAGCAACCACATGCCACTTAACCATGGAACCGATCCCTAAGGCTCGTCGTCCTCGTCCTCATCTGCACCAAAACCTACGGTACCATAAAATGTTACTGCATGTAAGTAATAATCCAAACGATCTCTAAGATCAAAATACATTTAATGCAACCAACATGCATGCACATGAGGATATATGCACCAAACCCAAAAATATCATTTTCCAAAAATGATTTACACAAAAATATTTATTGGACACTATAGGCAGGAATCACAGGCAGGACTCTACCACCATCCCTGCTTACCACCATCCCTACAGGTACACCGTAGGCGGGAATCGCAGGCGGGACAACACCACCATCCCTGCTTACCACCATCCCTACGCATACACCGTAGGCGGGACTCTACCACCATCCCTACAGTTCCTTTCCACACAACACAAAAACCTAATAGAGCACTGTAGGCAGGAATTGCAGGTGGGACTCTACCACCATCCCTGCTTACCACCATCCCTACCACGTGTACCGTAGGAGGGAATCGCAGGTGGGACAACACCACCATCCCTACTTACCACCATCCCTACGCGTACACCGTAGGCGAGAATTGAAGGGGGGACTATACCACCGTCCCTGCTTACCACCATCTCTACAGTCTCCTTTCCCTTTTTCCACAATTGAAAATCCAGTTTTCAATAAACACAAACATGATTATACGTGCACATACAATGTACCAATTCAACAATAGTTTCCAATAATCAATCCAGATCACAACACAACCAATCACAGACATAATAAATTAGTCAATGTAAAAATATATTAAAACCTTAAAGATGTTTGGAAAAATACTTACAGCGCTTTAATATACTTTTTGGAGGATCACGAGAGAGCTGGAAGCGCCAAAACAGCAACACCACAGTGTAAAAACACTGTGGCCGAAAATACAGTAAAACTCAAAATCACACGGGGTCAAACGAAGACTTGTGAATGATAGGGTAGGGCCTATGGAAGGTGGGAAAACTAATGGTATCGAAAGTTGGCCGTGGGTGGCAGCCGAAAAGGCGGTGGAAGGCCAAGAAACCCAAATCGGAGTGGTTGTTCGTTAGGGCGGCTCCGCGACGGATCGGGGCCGAGTTTGGGTCTAAAGGTTTGCTAGAGGGCCAGTGATGATGAGGTTAAGAGGTAGTGGTCGGAGGTGGAGCGACGGCAGGGCTAGAGCTTAAGGCGCCGTGCGGCTTAGAGGGTGCGTGTGGGCTACTGCCGGCGAGGGAGGGGTTGGAAACGGAGGAGTGGCGTCGCAGGCTGGAGGGGAAGAGGTTGGGATGGGCGGTGGCAGCCACGAGCGGCGCGCGGTGGTGGCTGGGAGGAGAGAAACGTTTGGCCGAAGGAGAGAGAGGGGAGTCGCGCAGGTTAGGGAGAGAGGAACCAGAAGAAGAAAGAAGAAAAAGAAAAAAAAAGAAAAGAAAAAGAAAAAGGAAAAAAGAAAAAGAGGAGGAAGAAAAAGGAGATCCAGTCGTTTCAACTTGGGTTTCGAAAGTGATCCAACGAAAAAGATTTTAAAACCACTAGATAAATAAAATAATTCAAACTCAATGAAATGCTTGATTAAAATAATAAAAATATTAAAATCCAAAAACAAGCCAATTTAAATTAAAGATCAATTTAAAATATATAACAATAAATAATATTAAAAAAATCCATTAAAATGATTTTCACAACTTAAAATATTATAAAATAATATTTCAAAACTCTTTAAATTTTAAAATAAGAGAATGAATTTTTTAAATAAATTAAAATAATCATTCTTTAAAAATGCACTAAAATACGGGATGTTACATTCTCCCCCCTTAAAATAAAATTTCGTCCTCGAAATTTGTAGGGTCAAACATCAACACTAAGGCGGCTACAAGATACAAACCAGAACACGCTTAAGGAAATCACACGACCAACAATACCCAACGAATAAGGATACAGCTTGCACAACTTTTCCAAAACCCAAGAATAAACCACACAAGCCATCCATTATGAAAAATCGGATTAGATCCATACCTGCCATAACTCCAGCGTCCTAAGTCTCTGGAACCTCATCGCCAGCACTACCAAGTGTCATCGCGTACACCCAAGCCTGAACCAGTTGCCTCTGATTGGTTCTACCACCACGTGACCACCTCAATTCCCTTGGGACCGATTAGGGCACTCACGAGCAAAGTGCCCCACTTGACCACACTCAAAGCACTGGCTCCTACCCTAACGACAATCTCCCTCATGTGCTCTATTACAACTACCACAAACTGGAGCTCGGCCTCCCATGCGCACACTGGAGGCTGCGTGCAATCGAGCTCCACTCCTCTGAATAAAATTTTGTGGCGATCCCGAACTGGTCCCCTCGCCATCAACGTTCAGCCGCTTCTTACCCGTAGGGGAGCCTACCGCAAGAGCTCGCTCTCGCTCAGCAATACAAGTCACCTCGACTAACCTTTGAAAGTTCTGAATTTGCAAGCACTCGACTTGCCTACGGATCTGAGGGCGCAACCCTTCCTGGAAACGTTCGGCCCGCATCTCTTCGATAGCTATCAGATGAGTCGCAAATCGCCTGAGCTCCATAAATCTCCAGGCATACTGCTCAACAGTCAAATCTCCCTGGACTAAGTTACTGAAATCTCGCGCCAGCTGCTATCTCACAAAAACAGGGAAGAAACGATCGTCGAACTCTTTCTTAAAGCGCTGCCAAGAAATAGCCACAAAAGATCCCAACTCCATCACTAAGAGTTCCCGTTTAGTCTTCCACCAGTTAGCTGCTTCACCCTGCAGCATGTGACTTCCGTACAACACCTTCTGGGCCTCCGTGCAACCACAGACTTCGAAGGTCCTTTCGAGGTCTTCAATCCATCTCCCGGCCTGAAGTGGATCCTCTTCGCCAAGAACTGCTGGGGTTCTATGCACCAAGAACCACTCATAAAGTGCACCCGACTTCTGCCACCCTAATCTGCTCTCCCTACGGTGGACGAAAATTTTGCTGCAAAAATTCCATCATCTGATTTAACACCCTTGCCATGGTGTAATTCCCATCGCCTTTCAGAAATTCATTTGCAAGTTCATCCGTCGGCCTTCTTGTTCGTACCATCTTCCTGCCAAAGCGTAACCCTCAACCCCACTTAAATCTCCGGACAAAATTTCAAATAAGAGCAAAAGCAACACCCAAATTAAAATAAAATAATACGATATAAAAAATTAAAATAGAATAAAACCAACAAAATTTAATAACATACAATAAATTAAAACCATTAAAAATAACATATTTCAAATTGAATAATTTTAAATCACAACTTTAAAATTTTCTAGTACTCCACCTAAGGGACATTTGGTTTTACCCAGAGTCGAACTGCTCTGATACCACCTGTGACGCCCCGACTCCCACGTACAAAAATCCTCGGGAATCGTGACGTCAGGATGATGACAACACGGGTCACACATCCCAACGATACATACTCAAGTGTGTACAACATGCCATCAGAGCACCAAATAGTCGCAGCGAATAATAATAATTAAATCACTAAATACCAGAATTTTTATATACAAAAATAACCAAAATACAACTATACTGAAAGTTATACAGTCATCCAAGAAAATATAATAAAACCGAATATATACGCATGGGAAACAAATCCCATAACCAAAACAACAGCAACCATATGCCACTTAACCTTGGAGCCGATCCCTAAGGCTCGTCTTCCTCGTCTTCATCTGCACCAAAATCTACGGTACCATAAAATGTTACTGCAGGCAAGTAATAATCCAAACGATCTCTAAGATCAAAATACATTTAATGCAATCAACATGCATGCACATGAGGATATATGCACCAAACCCAAAAATATCACTTTCCAAAAATGATTTACACAAAAATATTTATTGGACATTGTAGGCGAGAATCACAGGCGGGACTCTACCACCATCCTTGCTTACCATCATCCCTACCGCGTGTACCGTAGGCAGGAATCGCAGGCGGGACTCTACCACCATCCCTACGCGTACACCATAGGTGGGAATCGCAAGTGGGACTCTACCACCATCCCTGCTTACCACCATCCCTACAGTTCCTTTCCACACAACACACAAATCCAATAAAGCACTGTAGGCGAGAATCGCAGGTGGGACTCTACCACCATCCCTGCTTACCACTATCCCTACCGCGGGTACCGTAGGCGGGAATCGCAGGCGGGACAACACCACCATCCCTACTTACCACCATCCATACGCGTACACCGTAGGCGGGAATCGCAGGCGGGACTATACCACCGTCCCTGCTTACCACCATCCCTACAGTCTCCTTTCCTTTTTTCCACAAATGAAAACCCAGTTTTCAATAAACACAAACATGATTATGCGTGCACATGCAATGTACCAATCCAACAATAATTTCCAACAATCAATCAGATCACAACACAACCAATCACAGACATAATAAACTAGTCAGTGCAAAAATATATTAAAACCTTAAAGATGTTCGGAAAAATACTTACAGCGCTTTAATATACTTTTCGAAGGATCACGAGAGAGCTGGAAGCACCAAAACAGCAACACCACAATGTAAAAACACTGTGACTGAAAACACAGTGAAACTCAAAATCACAGAGGGTCAAACGAAGACTTGGGAACGATAGGGTAGGGCCTATGAAAGGTGGGGAAGCTAATGGTATCGAAGGTTGGCCATGGGTGGCGACCGAAACGGCGGTGGAAGGCCAAGAAACCCAAATAGGAGTGGGTGTTCATTGGAGCGGCTTCGCGACGGATCGGGGCCGAGTTTGGGTCTAAAGGATTGCTAGAGGGCTGGTGATGATGTGGTTAAGAGGTGGTGGTCGGAGGTGGAGCGACGGCGGCGCTAGAGCTCAAGACGCTGTGCGGCTTGGAGGGTGCGTGTGGGCTACTGTCGGCGAGGGAGGGGTTGGAAACGGTGGAGTGGCGTAGCCGGCTGGAGGGGAAAAGGTTGGGTTGGGTGGTGGCAGCCACGAGCGGCGCGCGATGGTGGCTAGGAGGAAAGAAATGTTCGGCCAAAGGAGAGAGAGAGAGGAGTCGCACGGGCTGGGGAGAGAGGAACCGAAAGAAGAAAGAAGAAAAAAAAAAGAAGAAAAGAAAAAGAAAAAGGGAAAAAGAAAAAGATGAGGAAGAAAAAGGAGATCCAGTCGTTTCAACTTGGGTTTCGAAAGTGATCCAACGAAAAAGATTTTAAAACCACTAGATAAATAAAATAATTCAAACTCAATGAAATGCTCGATTAAAACAATAAAAATATTAAAATCCAAAAACAAGCCAATTTAAATTAAAGATCAATTTAAAATGTAAAACAATAAATAATATTAAGAAAATCCATTAAAATGATTTTCACAACTTAAAATATTATAAAATAATATTTCAAAACTCCTTAAATTTTAAAATAAGAGAATGAATTTTTTAAATAAATTAAAATAATCATTCTTTAGAAATGCACTAAAATACAGGGTGTTACATCCATCGTCTCTTTAGGAAATTGGTAATGCTATTTTATATATTTTTTATAGTATGTAAATTGTTATTTTGATGTATTGTAATGACTTTATATCTAATTAAATGTTTCTTGTAGCAAAAGTCATATTAATTATGATATGACAAAATTATAAGCCCGTGAACTCATCTCGATGCCCGTGAAAATTATTTAAGTATTATTATTTATTTTAATTAAAACATATTTGAATATTTATGGCGATATCAATTTTTTCTCTTCTGTGTAGGAAAAATGGTTGTCCTACGTGTTGAAGCTGCGTTAGATAAAAATTCATCAACAAGTGATGTGAAAATTTTGATACAAGTTCTGAGTCCACTTTCAGTATATTTGAGAGGTTTGGGTTGCTGTGTAAAGCCTTCTAGCTCTTCCTCATTGTCCGAGTATGCCTCAACACCTCTAGAGCGTTAGAGGAAGCGAATTCTAAGATCAAGGAATTGAGTACAAGACAACATGAGTTAAAGAATCAATTGGTGAAACAAGTAGACATGGAGATGCGCATGAAACAATAGGAATAACAACAAGAAGAGTTCATGAGAGAGATGCAACTCCAGATGCAGATGCTTATGCAACAGTTCAGGCTTTCAAGCAACTGATTTATATTATACATACAGATTTTGGGATCTATTTCTGTACGAAGAACGCTAGTACTACTATTTTATTTATTTAATTTGCACTTATGAGATTGCTTTTATGGGTACTAAACAAATTATAATGCATTTTTTAAAATATTATGTATCTCTGTTTGGTTTTGCATTATTGGGTAAAATACAATAGTTACCGTTCAAACAACCTAAAGCTGTTCAAACAAAATCAATACAACCATTCATTATTAAACAAAATCAAAACATTTGAATGTAATCGTTATTAAATGTTCGAACAACACTGGAACCGTTCGAACGATAACATCGAACATGAAATCAATGTTCGAATGTCATCTTATAGAAAATCGTTCGATCGTATCATAGTTCGACCAAATGTTTTACTCAATACATTTACACATATTTCACTGCTTGACCATCAAATTTTGTGTTCAAACTTTTTCCCATGCCAATTTGGTCGAATGGACTGATATCGATCAACCACTCACAAAGGACGCATTCAAACATAATTGATAATCAAACGTAATGTTTGTAGCATTCAAACGTGATTCTAGGATGAAATTCAATCGTCCTAAAAAAATATTCTGTTCAAACGCAATCGAATGGTTTTGCGCAATTTCATCTCAAAAGATATTTTTTGGGATGAAATTGATATTTTCGACCTAAAATACCTTTTGGGACACTGTTATTGGAACAATCTTGGGATGATTTTTTTTCATCCCAAGAAATATTTTGGGATGAAATCATAGTTTTTTGAGACGAAAACTACATCTGTTGTAGTGTCTCTGTCGTTTAACATAATGCATGCGGCATGCTTTGAGTGTTTCGACTTGCAATACATAATTCATATCACGATTCACATGAACAATATTCTTGGAATTTGTTGACCACCATCCTCATCATCTAGCTAGCTAGCTCGTTTTTTACTTTTTTGTTCCCACCTTAATTCACGGCCTAATAATTCATAACATGATCTGTCTTCCGATCGAGTGCGTCAGGAGAACAAATAAATTAACTAACATCATTAATGGATATATATATATATATCTTCTAGCTAGCATTCATATATATTAAGTTAATTGATGATCATATTATTTACAGACTTACATATAATATGTTTGTGGGTCTGCTTGAAGCACAGATTATGATGATTAATTAGGATTAAATTGGTGGGGTATCCTTAATTAGGAGCACACGATAAAATGAAAATTAATGATTTTATTAATAAATTATAATTCCATGCATGGAACATGTGAGTGATTATTTTGTAAAAGCTGGTGCAAAAGGTGGCACTCTGAGGAAATTATAAGCCGCCCACTTTTGGAATATAGTGAGGCGCGCGTCTAAAGAATTGATAAAGTTCATGTAGAGGATTATTCTAATTGGTCATCCAAATTTTCATCGCAAAAGCTGCGATATGGGGATAGAAACAGTTGCAATTTATCTCGCAGCGATTTCTAATCTTTATGTGGCTTTTTTGTCGCAAAAAGTAATTACCCTTTATTGCAACACTGTTTGTTCTTTTTCCAACAACTTTCGTTGCTGCTATAACTACTCTCATTTATGGAGGTTTTATTGCGAATTCCCCAACATTATGATTGTGTTATAAAAAATGATAGTTACAGTCGTGAGTACATAAGCGTTATGTAATTATTTTAAAATAAATAAATAAATGTGAGACTCATATAAAAAGAAATTAATTTTTTAATAGTAAACTCCACTCTTTTTCAAAATGACTGCACAGCGCGCAGTTGCATGTTTTACGACTATATATAGTATTACTTTATCTTCTCCATTAAACCGTTATTCTGCTCACTAGGATGCGGAACTTGGTTTCTCTCTACCATCAAGGTCGTTGCTTTCAACTTGGCTGTACCCTGCACAAGCGCCATTACAATTCATCACTCCATTCAAGGTCATGTAGCCCACATCAATCTAACATCCAAATTTAATTTTTTGTCAAAATAATATGGCCATAATACATATTAATGGTCTCTGTGTGTGAAAGTTATCCACAAGGAATCGAATAATCGGCCAGGTTTGGAGCAGTTGTCCTTCTAATTCTTGGATTTTGGATCATCAATTCTCACCATTGCAAAGAGAACAAAAATAATTGTACGTGTATCATTACTGAAAAAAAAGGGTCGATACTCTTTTATGTCACAATAACATCTAATTGACAGGGTGGGAAGTTTCTCGATTGGCTTGTTTAGATAGGTAAAGAATTCTCAAAATCCTTATAATTTTATTCACAAAAATTAAACATTTTTCAATTTCAATTTTTCAGTTTTTTCATTTTATCATTACTTAAGTATTATCCAAACACAAAAACCTATGCAATTTTTACAAACTTCAATATAAAACACAAAAATCAATGCAAATTTTACAAATTTTAAAATAAAAATTATATTAAAACAATTTTTTAATATTATAATATCTTTATTCAACTTTTTTTCTCTCCTCTCCCAAAACTGGAAAAAAAAAATCTTCTTACTCAAACCATTTTATTACCATTCACAAAATTCAAAGATACTCTAAGTGTCCAAAAATACCCTAAATAAACTCGCGGAGAGTAATCTAATTAGTTTGCAAAGCATGATATGATGCAGAAAAGTTAGGATCACTACCTTAAACGAAAAAAACTAGAAGGCTTATATAACTATTATCCATTAATTATTGATATATACTCCCTGGTTCTCACAAATTAGGAAGTATACATTGAAATTCCATTCCACACAGTACATAAAATCTAACATTCACAAATATTATGGTACATTATTGAGTTGTAAGTTGTAGGAATTTGTTTTTTTCAAGGAGATGCTTACACGAAGAAACTGCACCATTACACACATATATTACATCTTCCAAAGTGCTTGAGAACTACGTATAAACTTTGTAATGATCCATCGATCTATACACTGTTGATCAGATCATTCAACAGAACTTGCTTCCGATATTCTCCAAGAGCCCATATGGGGAAGATGTTTCTGTAGGATGAGTAGTTTAATGCACAATTCCTCATAAATACTCCAGTGATTTCCTGTTGCCAATAACCATTGATTATGTTATCTTTGAAATTATAATATGGTATGCAGAAATATGTTATTAGAAAAGAAACGAATCGATGAAAGACAGAAAGAAGAAAAGCACACAACTAAGATGACACAAAAAAATACTGGAAGTGTTGCATTCTAAATAAACGTGAATTACCTGCTGAGGGAAGTCACCATCTTCCATTTGTGAATTGATCAGCACCCTTACCCCACGATGGATTGGTGTTGGATCTATCTCAGCCTAAAAAATTATTATAGAAACATTTAGAATCAACATATAGATGCTTCCTAATAAAGCAGTTGCAACTTTGATCCCTGTAAAATGTGTTCCAAGTCCTAGTTTTTTTATTCATATCCATATATTGTTCCAACTCAACTTGGGTTCTATTCATTTTTTTAAGCTCCAAAATGACATCTATGTGAATATTTTCTGTTTTAACATGCATTATATTTTTTTTAATATATTCCACTACATCCATTGTTTGCTGGATTCTTTACTTTTTTAACCATTTCTACACCCTTGGTGACCTAAATAGTTTTCATGATGTAATGTTAATGCTAATATACAAACCAATTTAAAGAGACAACAATGGTTGCACAACCTGCCCAGCTTCAATGAGGGATAATAGAGCCCACGCAGTCTGAACCAAATTTGCACGGTTTCCCTTAATATTTGTCCACACCTGTTTCAAAGAGCAAGTTACTTTAGTTTTCGTTATCACTTCACCCTCATTTTCTTTTTTTGTTCAAATTGGGAAACCAATTGCCTATGTATGTACCTTGTTTTGGCTTGAAAGGTAACTCTCTCCCCATCCACCATTGGGTAGCTGCTTTGATAGCATAAATTCACAAGCTTTGCGCAATGCTGGACAATTTTTGTAGTTTCTGCCACAAGCTGCCAGTCCCCCTACAGCAAACCATGTACCGTAGGTGTAGCAGATCCCCCAATGTCCATACCTATATTAGTGCTAAACTTGCTTAGATTTTCTTATGTTATCTCCTTTAATAACAAGTACATCAGCCAAAAGAAAAGTAAAAAACAAAAGTACAATCTGCAGGAATATGTAGAGCGGTTTTGTTTTTTCCCTTTTCCAAGACATACTACCATGATCCATCTGGTTCTTGTACATCTTCAATGTATTGAATTGCCCTATAAATGGTGTTGTCTATCTCTATTCTACGGTGTTTGGGATAGAATTTCTGAAAGAGCTTCAACCCTTGAATTGCTGATGAAGTGCACTCTACATACCTATTATAAGGTGACACAATTTTGATGTTAGGAAGCAAAGAGAGACCAATTATGTGGAAATTGTTTTTATTATGAAGATATCTTACTCTCGCTCAATAAGAGTATCTTCAAAAAACTCCGTGGGGTTGAACTTCTACAAATAGATACAAATTTTGTAATAGTGAGTATTGGGTTGAAACATTAATGTTCTCTCGTAATAACCACAAACAGACCAAATCAATTAGCTTGTTGGATAAGTTACCTCCAACCAACCAAATGCTCTTTGAGGCTCCCAAGCTGGGAAACCACCATTTCTACTCTGCATTAGCAAAGAAAAGATCAAGCAGCATAATAAATAGAAGAAGTGAATTGGACAATCTGACAAGAAACAAGTTATCTTCTTTGTTAACAAATTCAAAAACAGAATATGTAGTGTTGAATCCTTACTTGTAGAGAGAGAATGACATTAACAGCATCATAAAATCGCGTTGTCTCTATCTTTTCCCCAACTAAGTCCGGTGACATTTGTGAGAACAACAGAGCAACCTACAAAAGCAAATGTTTCGCTAAAGTTTTTCCTTTAAACGAACCTTGAGAATTTATGATTTTGGAATGCACATATTTCAATAAAGTTGAGGCATTACCTTCAACCCTTCTGCTGTGCAGTCAGAGACTTGCCAACTATTATCCTGCATTGAGAATGTCCATGCTCCTTTACTTATGTGTCGGTACATAGCTTTGAAGTCACCAGAAGGGTTTTCTTGAACCTAGAAAATGACACAATTTTGTAAAGCCAAATATCATGATTATGTTCAAGCATTATCTACCATCAAACCTTGTAAGGCCATTTGGCATGTATTCTAACCTGTGAAGCTTTCACAAAGTCATGTGATTTACGCAGTGTTAGTCTGTACTCTTCATTCAAATTACATGAGAGAATCGCTTGGATTGCGAAACTCGCATCCCACATCTGACAGCCGGAAGTCTATATGACATAAGGTTGAAATCATTAGTACATTTCTAAACAATAGATAAGATTTCAAATGGATCGAAATTTTGCAATTCTTAGTTAGGCTCAAGTACATGCTTTAGGTGTATATGTGATTTGCACTAACATGCTCACATCACCTGAATTTTTAACCCATCTTCAGCAACCCAATAGTTGTCAGGAATCCTAGCTAGATGAAGCTTGTATGCTTCCCCATTCGGATCTTCGGCCCAACAGGCAATCAAACATAACACCTGTATTATAGATGACCTTGACAAATTAGTTCATAGAGCACACATCAACTGGTATGTACATGATTGCATTTTGATTATAGTTGTAACACTAATTAGTGACAACCTTTTCCACGCATCCAATGCAAAGGTATCTGGTGTTCTCGTCCTCATAATGAACATGATCAATTGCAACTTTAAGTGCCTTCTCTCTCAACAATGAAAAAGGCCAGCGGGTCAAAAGAGGTTCTACTGCATGGTGAAGAAATCCCCATAGCATATCTTGTATAAGAGGATGTGGATAGTAGAGATCCTCCTAAATTAGCACATTGTGTAAGTTTCATGTATACATTATTTCATCAGAATATTTATATTTGCTTAAGTGGGATCTAGGATGGAGGTTTATGATATGAAAAGCAAATGCAAGATATAGAGACTAAGGATTTAACCAACCTTTGCAACTGTATTTCGGGCTTTGTTCCAGTTAATTTGATGGTAAGGCTCGTTGTACAACTCTTGCCTTAGTGATTGAATCAACTCAGTGATTGGACCAACAAATCGTTTCCCATATAAATAAGACATTGGCATATAAACCAAGCGACAATAGCACATTACTTTGCCTGCATCTCATATAAATAACAACCTCAAGTATGAGACAATATCATTGCATTTTGCCTACATCGCATATAAATTACAAACTGTGCTTTTCAACCAAAAAAAAAAAATGTGAAAGGATAGAACCTGGATGAATTGGAGAGATTTGTGGAAGAAGCCAGAACTCTGGGGGTAATGGATTGCAGCCAGACCACTCATATAATCCCAATACCTATCCATGTTAGGAAGCCTCTGAGTTTTCACAATATAGTAAACTAAGATTATATAGGGTTGACTAATAAATTAAAATGCTATCATCATTTTTTAAGGCAAATGGACTTTTGTGCTACAATCAAAGCTCTCAAACTCAGGTATATACACTTCAATATGGTGATACTTCTAGTTGGACACTAGAATATGCTACTTTATATTTCTTTTTTATTGGCAACTAAAATGAAAATATATTTCATATTTCAACCGGTTATACATACCGTGACCCAAAACTTTCCCCAAGATGGAATTGCCACTAAACCACCATGGTCGAGGATCCATTTCCGTCCTCTAGCCATAGCCTTGTCTTCACCATCTTCAAGACCCTCTCCAAGTATCCTCAAGGCAATATAGCTCAAAGCTGAACCAAACATTGTGCTATGACCCTCTATGTGAAAGCCCCAACCTCCATCTTCATTCTGTCCAACAAATAAATAGTCAATATACATATTTACATATAGATATGTGCATTTTTGGCTGTTTATATACTGGGTTTTTTAAAAACAAACTTGTGTTTTGCATTAAATTATACCTGATGATTATACAAGTATCGAATAATTTCTTTCTGGTGTGCTGGTGAAAAAATGGCATTCAGAGCTCCAGTGATATATAATGCCATTACCTGCATATTGTAAAAATATGAAATTATATTTTAGGGAGAGAGAAGTAAGAAAAAGTATGTATAGATATATATTTATATAAAAGAATGGTGCAAAAACTACATACAAAGGGTTGGAGGAAAAACAAGGGGCCGGCAGATTCAGCAGGCCAGTGGCCATCGTGGGCCTGAATGGATGAATAAAAGGTTAGGGCTCTTCTCAATGTTGTGATGACTGCTTCCTCCGTAATGACCTCAGTTTCTTTCACTTGGACCGGTGGTGGAATTGGCCCACATTGGTTCTCCTTCCTAAGCTGTGAGATTTTCATATCAATTAGTGACACGAACGCCCTAGCTAGTGAAAACTAGCTGATTCCAAAGCCCTCAATTAAAATTTTCTCGATTCCTAAATTCCAAAACACATGAACAATATAATCCTAAGATATTTTTCAAGCATTTTTTGGTGGTTATTAACATCTACGAGCTATGCCCATGATCAATAAAATAATTCTAATCATAATTGAAAAGAGAAATGCTTCATCCACAAATATATCTAATTAAAGTAAACTTACAAACTAACATAACCTGGTATGATATATCAGATAATTGTGAGGTAATTACCTCATATAAAATAGATTTGATGTATCATATAAAATCACGTCAATTTATAGATTTTTTTTAGATATTCTCTTTGTGGATATAGCATTTCTCATTAAATGATAAACATACAACTTTTTAAAAAAAAATATATTTTTTATAACACTGTTTTAAATAGAGGATGATTGTGTAAAATTTGAAATTTAGTTTTAAATTAATATTAGTATTTTTCATTTAGTGACATTATTAAATTAATTGATTGTAAAATGAGTTGTATTATAAATGCCTGAATATCATTATTCATTGCAATTACCTCGATTGATTTTTTCTGAAGTATATATAAGAAAAAGTACGTAGCAAAAAATAAAACGGCCAAGAGCCAACAAAAATCTGGGATTAGAAAGTTATATATAAATATATGTATACTTTTATGTTGCTGCTACATTTTTACGCGCGTAGTCCAAAAGCAGATCAAAGAAATATTAGAACAAAATTTTTCCGTGGAAATCTATTGGAAATTCGCCGTGTTCAAACATAAACATGCAATATTGGAATCGTGCAACGTCTGAGAACTTATAGTTGGAACTGTTTTCTTAACAAACTCTGTATCTTAGCAAAGTTGGTTTTAATTCATCTTATGTTTGGAAGGGGATTTGGGAAGCTATTCAATGTTTGGAAAGAGGTTGTAGGTGGCGAGTGGGCAATGGATAATCTGTTAAGAGTTTTCATAGACCCATGGATTCTAGATTTTAATATGCATGATATCCAACAAGCTCATATTGAGATTGATGAAAATTTTTTAGTTCAATCTTTAATAGACGAGGATACAGGTTGGTGGAAAGTTCAAGTTTGAGAGCTTTATTCAATCCAAATGTGGTTCAACAGATTTTGAAGATGAATGTCTCTACAAGTTTAGATGACTCTTTGTTTTGGGTTCATCATGAGAAGAATGGTATTTATTCAATTAAGAGTGTTTATAGAGTGCTACAGTAGAGTCAATCTCAAGTAGTGGGGCATCATTCAAGGGAAAGAATTCAATCAGGTTTTTGGAAGTGTTTGTGAAGCTACCAAAAACAAATGAAGATATTTGCATGGAAGGCATGTCAAGAAAAGCTCCCAACATTTCAGAATTTGAAGAGGAAACACGTGTTGGAGGATGACCAGTGTGTGTTTTGTTCGAGTTAGAGAAGATGTTGCTCATGCATTGTTTTATTGTTCAAATGTGAGAAATGTATGGATGGAATATTGTTCTCAACTGGGTAATGTGGATTCTGATATTTCCTTTTGGGAGTTGGCAAACTTGGCTCGTGATAAAGGTTCAGAAGAGATGTTGTCTAGATTTATAGCAATTACTTGGGGGATTTGATATAGAAGGAATACATTTATTTATGAGCATGTATCATTGCAAACTAATGTAGTAGTGAATAATGCTCTTTCTATACAACTTGAATATAAGCATTTGCAAGTCTTTGATGTTTCTAATAAGAAGATAAATAAAGTTGTGTGTTGGAATCCTCCTCTTATTGGATATCTGAAATTGAATGTTGATGGGGCTACCTTCTATGATCAAATTCTGTTGGGGTTGGGGTGATCCTTAGAGATCATAATGGTGATGTTGTAGTGGGTTGCACAAAGCTGAAAGGGAAGTCTCTTTTTCAGAATTTATTAAAGCTAATGTTTTGCTAAGGGAATTACAGTTATGTGCTCAATGAGAAGTTCCAAAAGTGTTGTTAGAAACTGATTGTTTGATTCTTGTTCATGCTTTGAATGATATATTTAAGTTTCTAACAGATTTTGATTTTATTCTACAAGATATTCGCAGACTCATAAGGGTTTTGAAGAAGCAAAAGTTGCGCATGTTAATCGATTGGGTAATATGGTTGTTCATCAGTTGGCAACTATGCATGCATGGGAAGTTGATGATGTTGTGATATGGTGGGATTATTGTCCATCATTTGTAAGTCAAGCTATCTGGCTTGATAAACTCTATTTGTCTAGATTCTATTTTATTTTAATGAATGTTTTTCTGGTTATCAAAACATAAACAATATCTTGTAATTCCTAATTAATGTTCAAACTGCAATCATGCAATGGAAATTGGGTTTTTTTTTTTTTTAAACGTTTTGTTAACTTCAAGTTTTATTTCAACGACAGAAAATGGACGACAAGATCAACATTAGAAAATGAAGCATATTTAAATCTCTGAGGGAATAAATCATAGCCCAATTTGGGTGTCCAACTACTCTGAGATACTTTCAAGTACTCTTGATAGTCCTCGTATGGGTAGAGACACTCTTGCATCCAAATGGGTATTTGAATATTTGTAAAACACCTCCAACCATGTTACTCTACCCATGTTACCCTCTAAAAAATAAAATCACTACAATATTTATCACTATTATATATATAAATAAATAAAATCACTATAATATTTATCACTATTATATATAAATCAATAAAAAAAAATCAATTATTGATGGGACCCATACCTTTTTCAACTACCTATTCAAAAGTCAACAACTAAACATATTTCATACATCCAAACAATTCAAAATACTCTCAATAGAATCCACAAACGCACTCCAATCTCTATTCATAACTATTCACAACACTTCTCAATATTTTTCAACACTTTTCACTACGTATAACAAAATATGGAAGAAATTAGGAAAAAGGTACTGGAAAAAATATGATTAACGATCAAGGTTCCTCTCAAGTATTGACAGAGATATAAATTAACATATAAATTAAGTTGGTCCTACAATATTTACTGCTCATTTAATAATATGCAAAATATTTATACGGACAACAATAAATATTGTATGACCTATTTCACATGAATCATCAGTCTCACCCCTATTTGAGACTTTCGAATTTGATCAAGAATCTAAGAAAATTATATTTTTTGATCTTATAATCTTCTTTATAGAACATTATTCTCCAAAAACAACAATTTAAGGGAGAAAGTGACTCATTTAACCTAAAAATAAAAAAATCTGATATTTGTATTTTAACTTTTTTTTACTGTTTTGAGAAATCATAAGAGTTCTACAAGTATTAAATTAAGATTTGAAATGCATTGATTCGTTGAGTCTTCAACTAATCAAAACTGATGACTTGAATAATATATTGAAGATCAGATCTGATATATATAATTATATATATATATCTATATATATACACATATATATATTGTTAATTCATGATAATAAATATCCAAAAATATTGTCTAATTCCGTGCTTAATTATTTGTTTTTTTTATGCGAACCATCATTCCCATTAATTAACAATGTCAAATTTAGTAACCTTAAAACACAATTACTAATTTGCTACTCTACTGATCCTTAATTTCTTTGCGAAAGCATCCTATAAATCAAAATATAAACATACAATATATATTTGCTGGATGATAATTCATGAAGGTCCATGATGGAATGTACAGATTTACAATATCATGATCCTTAAGAATCTATAAATGTATATATAGATATATGTATATAGGTATGACAGTATGCAGTATGACAGTATGTATGTATGAGAGAGAGAGAGAGAGAGAGAGAGAGAGAGAGAGAGAGAGAGATGTGGAACCTGCATCCTCATCAAAAGATCAGCACTTTGTTTCGTCCGAAACCGATTCCTCTTAAACTCCTCGCGGACCCTTTCAACTTCAGCACGTTCTTCAGGTGTGCCGGCATCAGGGTCGAACTCCCAATGTTGTCGTCCAACGAAATTGTTGAGGCTCACCAATCCTGGACCTCCTTCGGCTATCTTCAACTTCCACATCCTCTGTCAAAAATCACTACATGCATACAAGATGAGCAGTAACGTCGAGGCCATTAAAGTATGGACGTACAAGGTGGTCAGAGATCAAGCGTACATGCAAAGAGAAAATATAATACACTTTGAACTTTTCAAATATCGATACATTGCAACTTTAACTACGGACACATTAATCATGACTACAAAAGAATTAAGTTGACCATGCAATTTGTTTGCTGCCAAAATAGCCAACAAGAATGAGTTGATGATAATTTTCTTGAGAGAATTGGAGAGTGAAAATGATCAACAAAAAGTACTGGCAGAGTGGTATTGATCTTCTAATTGAATACCTTAAAATGTATTCAGAGTAGAAGACGATCGATCCCTGTTTGTGCCCTCAGACTGATCACTGTAAATGGAAGATCACTGACTGGAATGAAATATAATGATTGCTTTCCCTCCCATTAAGTAGGCAGAGAGAGAGAGGGTGTTGATCGATCAATCTGACATGTGTCAGCGATCAATGGAGGCCCGGCCCATTTGTTGTGACGCACACTTAATGCATTCTTGAATGCAGCTCCCTAAATTGGGTGGCAGAGTAACTCAATTTAATTTTCAATTAATGAAAATTAAAGATTGAAAGCTGTTTTCATAAAATAGAGAATATTCTTGACTGCAGCTCCCTAAATTGGGTGGCAGAGTAGCTCAATTTAATTTTCAATTAATGAAAATTATAGATTGAAAGTTGTTTTCATAAAATAGAGTATATGAAAATTAGTATTTGCTCTCCAAAGCTTTTTTTATTTTTTTTTAAACTTGGCCCCAAACAAGATTTCTGTTCCGCGCCGGTTTTCGTGTTTCTTCTTTGCCTTCCACACGTACTATTCTACTGTTCATAAAATTTAGTTTTGCTTTTTAATTTTTTCGGGATATGATCGCAGATCGGAATATGTTTTGTTTTCTATCTTTATTGAATTTGAAGAGTTATAGTTCATACATACTCGAGGGTCTAAAATGGTAAAGAAGTTCATTCTGAATAAAGGCTATTAGTTGAACAAAAGAAGCTAGAGTATCAAGAGTCCAACCAAGTCAAACATACGCATATAACCACTTACGAAAAATAGGGATCTCATGCAGATACGTGACCAGTTCAACCATGAGATTACACCCAAAAAGCTCGGCTTCACGTACTGATAAACTCTGCATCAGATAAACATCATAACATAATTCTATATATACCAGGCAACCCCCAATAGCAGGGGATCGATCCTTTTTTTATTTCTCTGAGTCTTGAATCATTTTGAAACTCCTACTGACTTAAGCATCGGAGTGTTCCCAGGCGAACCAGGCCGACCTCACTTTGGTCCATTTTGCAGGATAACGGTGCAGATTGGAAGTGAGACACATCCTATACATTGGCCCCGTCTATGGGATCCTTGTACTCTCTTTGCGTGGTTCTCACATGCCAACTGTAACCCGTTCTGTAGCAAGCCGAGCAATGGATCAATATGTCGAAGTGTGGCCAGCAGCAGCTGAGAAAAAGTTGAAGCAAGCATTAGAAGCAATGGAGATCTTAAAGAGAGAGAATGATGACCTATGACGGAGGAAAGCTGAATCCAGCAATACCGCCGTACCCGCCCATAGTGAACAAAGAGAAGGAGAAAAACCATCCAATATAGAGTTGAACCTGGAACGAACGGAGAAAGAGAAGATGCATGACGAATTGAAAGTGCTGGCATAGAAATATGAAGAGATGGCAAAGAAGATAGGAGGATCTTCTTCGGTTGAATGCCTGCTCGGTAAAACAGATCTGTCGTATAGCAAACGAATTATGGCCATGCCCCTCCCGCCAAAATTCAAGGTGCCCCAGGTAGACCTGTACGATGGATCCAAAGATCCAGTAGACCATCTGGAGAACTTCAAAGCCCATATTACACTCTACGGCTTTCCCGGTGAGATAGCATGCCGGGCTTTTCTGTTGACTTTAAAAGGGATGGCGAGAGGATGGTTCGGGACCCTCTAGCCAAGATTGATAGACAGTTTCAAAGAACTGGCTAAGCAATTTTTTAACACAGTTCATGCCCAACAAAAGGCGCAAGTGCCCAGCCGCCTATCTGCTAACAGTTAAACAAAGAGAAGATGAAGACTTGAAGACCTATCTTACATGTTTTAACAAAGAACGCTTGACGGCGGATGACCAAGATGAGAAGATCACCCTTGCCGCCCTCCTAGGAGGGATATGGCCCCAGAGTCCCTTTATGGAGGAACGCGCCAGGAAGACTTCATCCACTCTCAGGGACTTCATGGACAAAGCAGATGATTTTGTCAATGTTGAGGATACACTGCAAGCTTTGGTAAATCCCAGGAAGGCGATTAGCAAGTCAGAAAGAAGAGGTAGCCAGATTGATAGGAAAACTGGTGCAAGTCAACAAGAGAGACGACAAGAGAAGAGGCCAGATTACAATCCCAGGCTTATACATAATAACTTAAATGTGCGGGAAGACGAAAAAGAAAGATAGGAACGTCATCAGCCCAAAATGAGTGGACGTTACTGCAAATACCACCAAACTGAGTCCCACTAGACCGAAGACTGCACAACCATGAAAAAGAGAGCGGCAGAGATGGCAGGAACCGGGGACTTGGAATGGATGATTGCAGAACGTTCAAATCCAAGAAGACGCTAGGAAACTAGGCGAGAAACCAGAAGGAACAGAAGTCCTGAGCTACAGCACCGAATGCCTAGCCGCCAAAACAATGGGAATAGGGCGCCCCCAAGGGGCGAGAGGGACAGACCGCCCATAGGAGAAATTCGAACCATCGCAAGAGGATTTGCAGGAGGCGGCATGTCCACATCCAGCTGAAAGGCGTATGCACGAAAAGCCAGATACGAAGATATTTATGCGGCCGACAGAGCCACCAAGAAACCAAGGCTAGACATTGACAAAATGGTGATCTCCTTCGGGGAGGTAGATCAAAAAGGAATATTACATCCACATAACGATGCGTTGGTAATCACTCTTGTGATAGCCAACTACACGACTAGACAGGTACTAATTGATAACGGAAGTTCAGCTGATATACTATTTTGGAAAGCATTTGTAAAAATGGGAATCTATACCAGTAGAATGAGACCTTCCCCAACACCGTTAAAAGGCTTCTCTGGAGACACCATCCTACCTGTAGGTACTATCACCCTCCCGGTGACCCCTGGATCTGGGGTGCTAACTGCAACTACCATGACCTACTTCTTGGTAGTGAAAGAGCCCTCTTCCTACAATGCTATACTTGGGAGACCAACCCTTAACTAGTTTCGGGCGGTGACTTCTACATATCACCTCAAGATGAAGTTCTCAACCGACAATGGGTTAGGGGAGTCACAAGGCAAACAGGCTTTAGCACGAGAATGTTATATGCAAGATGTTAGGAAAGGTCGTGATGAGGTGTGTACAGTAGCAGAACAGGGCAAGGAACTGGCCCCCGCTTTTCCTCCCTCACTGGCGGCCACCCTACTAGAAGATGTGGAAGTCAAGGACGAGCAGAGCCAACAGCACGCTAAGGTCAAAGATCCATTAAAGCTCGTAACGTTACACCCCGACCGCCCTAGATCTACAACACGCATTGGGACCAATGTACCACTGGCGGACAGAGAGGCATTGAAGAGATTGTTGATCGAATATAGGGATGTCTTCACATGGAACCACGAAGAAATGCCGGGTATAGATAACGAAGTAATTGAACACCGCTTGGGCATGGACCCAGCACACAAAGCCGTACGCCAGAAAAGAAGGTTGCTCAATGCAGATAAGTATGCCGCCATCAAATAAGAGGTAGAGAAGTTGCTCGCCGCTAGATTCATCAAGGAGTCTCACTACCCGGAATGGTTGTCCAATGTAGTCATGGTGAAAAAAGGGAATGAAAAATAGAGAATGTGCATAAATTTTACTGATCTGAACAAAGCATGCCCTAAAGACAATTTCCCCTTGCTACGCATTGACGTAATCGTGGATGCAACAGCAGGACACCGCATGTTAAGTTTCAGGGACGCCTACTCAGGTTATAACATGAATATACCCAGCGGATGAGAAAAAAACCCTATTCATAACAGACCGGGGATTGTATTGCTACCAAGTTATGCCATTTGGTTTGAAGAATGCAGGAGCAACATATCACAGGGTAGTAAATTGGATGTTTAAGGAGCAGATTGGGAAGTACATGAAAGTCTACGTAGACAACCTTTTAGTGAAGAGTAAAGAGTCCACCCAGCACCTTGACGACCTGAGAACGGCGTTCAAAATTCTACGACGTTACAAGATAAAACTGAATCCTGCGAAGTGTCCTTTTGAGGTAGAGTCGGGGAGGTTTTTTGGTTACATTGTATCTAAAAGAGGAATCGAGGCCTCTCCAAAAAAAGATAGCTGCCATACTCAACATGAAACCACCCAAGAACCTGAACGAAACCTAGCAGTTGGTGGGCAGGGTAGCCGCCCTAGGGAGATTCATCGCTCGGTCAACAGACAAGTCTCTCCCTTTTTCCAGGTACTGTGGAATGC
Source organism: Pterocarya stenoptera (assembly GCA_003123785.1). Lineage (NCBI taxonomy): Eukaryota > Viridiplantae > Streptophyta > Magnoliopsida > Fagales > Juglandaceae > Pterocarya > Pterocarya stenoptera. Next base: position 67,648 of record QEOT01006398.1, on the reverse strand, counting down.
GCACCCCTGGAACAAAGAATGCAATGAGGCATTTGAGAAGTTGAAACAATACTTGGCCAGCCCGCCACTTTTGAGACAATCCCAGAAAGGCAATGTGCTTCACTCCTACCTAGCGGTTTCACCAAACGCTGTATCTGCCGTCCTAGTTAAAGACGAGGGGACAACTCAGCATCCAGTGTACTACACTAGTCGGGCTTTCAGGGGAGCCGAAGTAAGATACCCAAAGATCGAGTTACTAGCCTTTACCCTAGTGACGGCAGTTAGAAAACTCCGCCCGTATTTCCAAGCCCACACTATAAAAATACTTACGGAGGCCCCACTAGCAAAAACTTTGAAGAAACCAGACAGTTCGAGAAGATTGATTGGGTGGTCAATAGAACTAAGCGAGTTTCACTTAAATTACGAACCAAGAAGGGCGGTTAAAGGACAAGCTCTAGACGACTTTATAGCAAAATTCTCAGGATTCTCTCAAGAAGACACAGCAGTCCCAGCGGGAAAACCATGGATACTCTTCGTCGATGGCTCGTCCTGCAAGGAGGGCGGGGGCCTGGGGATACATCTGGTAGATCCCGATGGTAAAAAGCAATACCATATGGCAACGCTAACTTTCAAAGTAACAAATAACGAAACAGAATATGAAGCACTCGTAGCAGGGCTTTTCCTAGCTGCCAAGATAGGGGCAACCGAGGTAGAGGTTAAGTCAAATTCTCAAGTGGTTGTAAATCAAGTTTTAGGCTTGTATGCAACGAAATGGGAGAAATTGAAGAGGTATCTGGAGTGTGTCTGGGAAACACATAACCTCCTTTCATGTTTCAATATAACTCAGATTGTGAGGATGGACAATGGAGTGGCAGACAGGTTGGCTCGAATGGCGTCGGGTTTGTAAGAAGCACATCTCCCCTAGCAAGTAGAGCAAAGGGTTATTGAAGTCCCAGCTATTGAGGAGGAAGTAGTTATCTTGAGTACCACCATCCCTGAATAAGCAAGCGAAGTGGTTAAGTACTTAGATGAGGGAAAATTACCAGAAAAAAAGGAGGAGGCGGGAAGAATAAGGAGGAAGGAAACGAGGTTCCTACTTATTGATGGAGTCCTTTATAAAAGGGGCTTCTCCGCCCCATTACTGCAGTGTATTTCCACTCAAGAAGCTCAATATGTCTTGGCAAAAATACATGAAGGAATATGTGAAAACCATTCAGGTGGAAAGACTTTGGCAAGAAAGGTGATGAGGGCAAGATACTACTGGTCCAACGAATTGAGGGATGCTTAAGCATTCAGTAGAAAGTGCGTGGAATGCCAGGCGCATGCACCAATACAGCACGCCCCTCCAAAAGGGCTAACATCCATGAACGCGCCTTGGCCCTTTGCCTAGTGGGGCGTAGACCTGGCTGGGCCTTTCTTGCCAGGAAGAGGCAGAGTAAAGTTCATGATTGTAGCTGTGCATTATTTCACAAAGTATGCCGAGACAAAGCCACTAGCGTCCATAACAAGTAGGGCCGTTACAAAGTTCCTATGGAAAAATAATGGGCGGAGGAGTTGCCCTGAGTGCTCTGAGTGTACAGAACATCGGCAAAAACTCCAACAGGGGAGTCCCCGTTCACATTGGATATGGTTGCGAAGCAGTAGCTCCAGCGAAATAGGGCTCTCTACTTACAGAACAACTTATTTCTCGGCCGCCCAAAAAGATAAAAAAATGGAAGAGTACCTTGACTTGGTAGAGGAAGAAAGGAAGATGGCAAAAGCAAGGATGTTGCAATAGAAGACCAAAGCCAAGCAATATTTCAACAAAAGAGTAAGACCCAGAATTTTCAAAATAGGAGACTTGGTCTTAAAGAAAATCAGAGTAACCACCCAGGGTGAAGGAAAGATGGGGCCTCAATGGGAAGGACCCCACCTGGTAGTAGCCAACAATAGGCCGGGATCATATCGACTAAAGGACAGCCAGGGCAAGGAATTACCCCATCCATGGAACGCAGAGCACTTGAAGAAATTCTATCAATAGATTTTGCAAACTTTTTACTTCTGTTAAATTTCATTTTTTCCATACTCGAATTATTACGTTTCTGCTCATAAATGCAAGGTTACGCTAACTACTTTGTCGTTTCTCATAACTTGTTGCGTCTCCTTTTGATAGTCGGCTCCCGGCAAAAGGAAAACATCACAAAAGAACGCATAGGTCTTCGGACCACACCATCCATTAACACCAAAAACAAGCCATAGCAGCTTGTGGTGCCAAGTAAAAAAAGGCACATAAGTCCTCAGACCACGCCATCCCTTAAACACTAAAGACAAGCCATAGTAGCTTGTGGTGCCAAGTAAAAAAGAGGGCGTAGGTCCTCAGGCCACTCCATCCCTTAAACACCAAAGACAAGCCATAGCTGCTTATGGTGCCAAGTAGAAAAGGATGCATAGGTCCTTAGACCACGTCATCCCTTAAACACCAAAGACAAGCCATAACAGCTTGTGGTGCCAAGTAAAAAAAGGCGCGTAAGTCCTCAAACCACACCATCCCTAAAACACCAAAGACAAGCCATAGTAGCTTGTAGTGCCAAGTAAAAATGAGCGTGTAAGTCCTCAGACCATGCCATCCCTTAAACACCAAAGACAAGCCATAGCAGCTTGTGATGCCAAGTAAAAAATGGTGCGTAGATCCTCAAACCACGCCATCCCTTAAACACCAAAGACAAGCCATAGCAGCTTGTGGTGCCAAGTAAAAAAGGGCGCGTAGGTCCTCAGACCATGACATCCCTTAAACACCAAAGACAAGCCATAGTAGCTTATGGTGCCAAGTAAAAAGAGTTGCGTACGTCCTCAGACCACGCCATCCCTGAAACACCAAAAACAAGCCACAGCAACTTGTGATGCCAAGCATACAAGGGCGCGGAGGTCATCAAGACCACGCTGCCCCACCTACAAAACTCTAGCAGCCAAAAGCTAAAAGGTGAACGATCCAAGTAAACCGAAAAACCAAAAATGCATGGCGAGGCATTGATCAAAAGTGTATATCATTACAAATCTTGGAGCAAGCCAAAAGTCCAATATCAAAATGTATAGAGAAAAAAGATGTGTATACAAAGAAGAACAAAAAAAGGGCCAGGGGGCTACGAAGCATCATTAGTCGGCGGCAAGGGTCCTTACATTCCTATGAAGGCATCGGGCATCTCTTTCCACCTGAATTTGCCAGCCAGACGACAGCTACTCTCCTCAAGGACAAATAGCTCCCGGTCCAAATTCACAAGGTCTGTAATAGGGTTAATCAAAAGACGGGACCTGAGCCTCGGAATGTCGGTGCCATAGCCATAACCAAAGGCACGGTTCCTGGTCTTAGGAGCACAAGCCAACTGACTATGCAAACGCTCAATTTCAACTTGGGCATTGGCAAGCTCACTTTTTCTCTTAGTCAGACAAATTTCCCGAGCCTCTACCTGTAACATGGCCTTCCTAAGCTCCTCGTCCACATCCTTACGATCTGCCTTATACTTGGAATGGCGCTCTTCAAGCTCTTGCAGACTTCCCTGTGTATCAAAGAGATTGAGTTCGGCAAGACGAGTCTTCTCCATTGTGGCCGCCAACTGATGAGACAATTCCCAAACCTGCTCCTGCGATCAACTCAACTCTTGGCGAGCTGAGTCCCGGTCCTGGTTGAGGGCTAGAAGTTCAGACTTAAGGGCAGACACTTCGGCTTCAGACTTTTGCAGAACTTCAGAAAGTTGGGACCTTGCCAAGTCCCTCTCAGATCAAAGAAATTACAGGGCGTGAGCATCCCGATCCTTTGCTACTCGGGCAAGGCGATCAGATTCGCTAAGCCGACGAAGTTCTTCCTCACAAATCTCCAAGTCTCCTTGAAGCAAGTGGGAATAACCTTCTGATTGCTCCAATTGTATTTCAAGCTCCTTCACCCTCTTCGACAGGGCGTCCAGCTTAGCCCTATCCGTCTGCCATCTCTTGGCAAAAAGCTATGTAGCTTCGCACATCTTCCACCGCTCGAGGACTTCTTCTTCTAAGCGAGCACGATCCACCACAATCCATGCCGCTAGATCATTGATCCCCTGCAAAGGAAAATGAGATCACCCTGATCAAAACTACTTGATAACAAACAAAAAAAAAAGAGAGAAGGCAAACACGCTAAGTGGTACCTTCGAAAACCAGTCTTTAAGTGATTGGTCATCTGAGCAACAGCTTCGATTTGGGTGTTGGCAGAAAAAGAGGAGGCCTCACCACTGGCGACACGACCAAACTCAGCCAAATGGACCATCGCAAGTCCTAAGTTTACATCCCCCCTCCTCAGACGGACTCTCAAGACAGATAACTGGGATAGGAGGCTAGGGTCGAGTTAGATCATCTTCGATCAAGTAAGCCTCTCCCAGTGAAAGATTGCCCCCTTCCTTTTTTGGGAGAGAGTCTATCCCTTCCCTATGGGATGGGGAACAATGTGAAGGGATGGAAGGCCCCTCGCCACTCCCAGCCAGTGCTGGAGTACTTCCCCCAGATATAGTGGTGGGCGGGGTCTCAGGAGGAACTTGAGTAACCCCCATCTCGGCACAAGCAGCTTCATGGCAGCAAGGTGTAAGCTCGACAGTGCCGATCCGTTCTGCCCCTCGAGCATCCAAGTCTTCATGAACCTTTGGGCCCGTAATGCCATCAAGATTCAGGGCGGCTGCTACTTAGGCCTCCAACTCACCCCCCTCACCCGACTTTCCACAATAGGGAACTCAGAAATGGGAGTGATTGACAGTGGATGTTCCGAGGAAGGGGGATTAACCTAAAAGGTGGTGGCCAAGTCAAAAAGGGCCATGCTAACCAAACTCTCAGCATCTAAAAGACTGAAAGGCCGCGGCTTCGTAAAAGAGTCGCGAGGTGATGAACGAGCGGCAATACATGGCGGGGAGGGTCGTTGAGCCTGGACGCCCCTCGAATGCACAGCATTTTCCTTCTGCCGCTGAATGGGTGTGCGCACCTGGGCACCCATAGCAGTTTCCTCCTGCTGCCGAATGGGCGTTTGCACCTGGACGCCCTCCAATGACGCCAGAACTCCTGGGAGTGTGGGCGTTTGAACCATGGTGCCCTCCGAAGTCGCCATGGCTTTCTTTCGCAAGGGTGATGAGCGAAGGGAGCCTTCAGAGCGAGCCCTTTCTCTTTGGCTCACATCGTCATTCGTCTTTTTGCTTCTCACTTCCCTTTTCTCCTCGCCTCTATTCTTCTCAAACTCTTTCTTTGTCTTTTTAACCCCTTCTTGCTCAGGAAGGCTATCCTCCTTATGACCAATGGAGGGTGTAGTCTTTTTAGAGGGTTTTTTTTATGGAAATAGGAATCAAATCTGAAACCATAAACTGATGCCCTTCAGCTTGGGAACGATCGGGACACATAAAGAAGCGATTTATGTTATCAGGCGTCAACAAAAGATCAGTCCACACTTCTTCATCATGGGCCTCCGCCCAGGAACGAACAATCTCAATACAGGACATCTCCCAACGTGATAAAGGCGGCATGGTCGCCCACACAGTTTTGTCATCTGGAACAGAGCGCCAAATCGCCCTAATTGGAAAATCTCGATTAAGGGCCTCCCCCGCAGGAAAATCCCAGCCCGTACCGGTGATGAGGAAAAACTTAATATTCCAAACTTTGGCATTGGAATGGCGGCCGTCAAAATGAGCCAAAGTAGGCCCCTTGTCTTTCTTACAGAAACTAGCAATATTATTCTTGGTTGACCGCACGCTATAAAAGGCCAAAAACTCCCGAGCAGTTAAGTCGGGGTAAACATCTCCAAAAGGCTCCAGGACCATGCAATAAACAATACAGGCACAAAGGTAGGTCCTAAAAGAGTGAGAATGGAGTTGGGCAGGGGCCAACTCAAGCAAGTCCAAGATGTTGCGAAGAGGACAGCAAAAGGGAAGTCTCAATCCGTGGGAAAACATAACGGTGGACAAAGCAGTCTTGCCTGCGTAGCCCTCGTTATCACAGTACCCTCGCGAGGGAATCAATATATTGGCATTTTTAGGGACGCCAAGTTCCTCCCGAAGCTCAGGAAGATTTTTCTCCAGGAGAACAGAACATCATCCGTAACCTTCAAAAACTATACCCGCCGAGACAAAGAAATGTGGGTTGGAGGAACCGCCTTGGTCAGCCATTGAAGTTAAAAAAGAAAAGAAGTAAGAAAGCAAAGAAAATGGGGCAAGAAAAATGGCAAGAGCAAGAAAGGAAACACGGATAGGAAACACACAGAAAAGAGCGAACGAAGGGAAGAAATAAAGAAAATAAAAGGAGGTATTTAAAGAAGAACAAGTACGGGATGCCAACAGTCATGGGCATCGTGACCTGACATTAAGGGTAGAAGCGACCGTCACACGGAAACCTTCTCCCTTTTTGCCACGTCAGCAAAACCCATAGGAGTTTCTTTTTTAAAAAAAAAAAATAGAAGAAGAAGAGAGGAAAACAGCGCAAGAATGTGAGGGGTCGGCTGGAATCCAACTGTACATACGTGGGATGGGCCCATCCCAGCAATCAATAGCCATCCTACACGCCGAGCACACCGTACAAGCCCATAATCAAGGGCCCATAGCAAGAATCGCAAATTACTTGTAAAGACACAACATTGGTAGACATTTAATTCCCTATCCCATAAGGCGAAGATAATTAGCGGGGTAGCTGGAGGGCCTAAAATGGTAAAGAAGCTCATTCTGAATAAACAAGCCCAAATATAAAAGGAGCCCAATATAAAAGGCCCTTAGTTGAACAAAATAAGCTAGAGTATCAAGAGCCCGACCAAGTCAAACATGCGCATATAACCACTTACAGGAAAATAGGGATCCCATGCAGATACGTGACTAGTTCAGCCACGAGATTACACCCAAAAAGCTCAGTTTCACGCACCAATAAACTCTGCATCAGATAAACATCATAACATAATTCTATATATACCATGTAACTCCCAATAGCAGGGATCGATCCTTTTTTTATTTCTCTGAATCTTGAATCATTTTGAAACTCCTATTGACTTAAGCATCGGAGTATTCCTAGGCGAACCAGGCCGACCTCACTTTGGTCCATTTTGCGGGATAACGGTGTAGATTGGAAGTGAGACACGTCCTATACACAAACATATATATATGTATATATATAAGTTTTCTGCAATATTTTACGAAGTACGTACGTTAAATGGCTAGCCGACCTGTAGAAAGACTAGGCCGGAGACAACACTCTTGGAATTTTTCTTGTGATATATATATATAAGTAATGCTAGATAGAAGTTTCAAATATAATAGATAAGTTTTATACAAGTCTTTTATAAAAAAGTGGATCCTACTAGTGAAGAATATTTTTTTTTTTACACTTTTTAAAGGTGTGGTCCACTTTTTTACAAGGGCTTGTATGTATCTTGTCTATTTGGAACTTGTACAAGTTATTTTTCTTTATATATACATATATATATATTCTATTTTTAGCAGCAGTTAATCTTAAAGATTGTTTGGGAAGTTAGATGGCATTTATTTTAAAACTTCTCTTAATTTCCTTTTCAAATATCACTCAAACAAAAAATACTATTCAATTTTAAATCTAGTTCAACTTTTTCATTTAATTATTACCTAATTATTATCTAAATACAAAATCAAATACTACTTTTCAAACTTCCAAACATAACACAAAAAGCAATACAACCTTTTTAAAATTTAAAATAAAAATTATATTAAAAGATTATATTCAAATAATTTTGTAATTTTATAATATTTTTATTTAACTTTTTCTCTGTCATTTTTCAAAACTCAAACTATTTTAACTCAAACCATTTTATTATTATATATTCACAAACTATTTTACTACATACGTACTATATTATACATAATTCTATGGATTTTGACGAAAAGTAGAAATTCCATCTATTTTTCTATGTACGTACCTACTAACTATATCTTCACGTAAAAATTGAGATCCCTGCAAAAATCCATTGCTTTCCTCAAAGCATAACTCTCTGTTATAGGTGGTAGATGAACATTTGGTCTCTGGTCATTGCAAGCAACCATGACCTCACCCTCTTCATTTCTGATAATCACACCTACTCCCATCTTCTTAGCTTTTACATCCAAGACAGTATCCCAATTGGCTTTTACATAGGTCTGCTCAGGTGGTTTCCATCGTTTCTCACCACCTACTCCTCTGGTAGTTCCCTCCTATCCCTCTAATGAAGGCCGAGCTAGTTGAAATTCACACAAGCCTTCCTTAGCTAATCTGATAACACTGCTTGGACTGGGGAATTTCTTTTCAAAGATGTACATGTTTCTTCTAATCCACAAGCTTCTCGTAATTGCTACCATCTCTTCCATCTCAAACTTTATAAGCTTATGTGACAGCTTCTCCCACAAACTCAATAAGTCTTCTTCTGCTATACTCCATTTCTGTTGAGTTTTTAAATGCATAGTCCAAACATCATTTGCAGCAGAACAATGCCATAAAACATGCATAACAGATTCATTCTCTTGAAGGCAAATAGGGCACTTTGGTTCTTCAATAACTTTCCTTACAAATAAGTTCCTCCTTGTAGCTAGTAACTCATTACCTGCCTTCCACATAAACATTTTCAACTTTCCAGATAAATTCAAACTCCATAAATGTTTCCATCTACTTTCTGAAACTGCCCCTTCTGAGGATTCCCCTTGTACAACCTTTGATCTTTCTTGTTCCAAGAAATAAGCACTCTTGACACTAAATAGGCCTTTATTTGAAGGGCCTCATATCAACTTGTCCTCAATATCCCTTCTGCTTAAAGGAATGCAGCACATTTGATCAGCTTCCTCTTTCATAAAAGTAGTTCTAATTAGGATCTCGTTCCACTCCTTTTTATTCTCAACCATGAGCTCACTAACCTTAGCATCATCATCCAGTATAGCCATTGGAGACTATACACAAAAGGAAGATGGAGTGGATAACTATTTTTTGCCCCAAATTTTGATCCTGTTACCATTTCCCAGTCTCCACCTTAGTCCCTCTATAAGCAGCCCTAATGAACTCCACACACTTCTCCATATCAATGAGGGTGTATGGCCCAATTTTGCCTCCAGCAATGAAGTATTTCTGAAGTATTTTTCCTTATAGATTTGTGCAGTTAAGGAAAATGGATTCTGCAAAATCCTCCAACCTTGTTTTGCCAACAAAGTTGAGTTGAAAATCTCCAAATCTCTTAATCCCAATCCTCCCTTGCCTTTTGATATCCCTAGTTTCCTCCAACTCTTCCATTTTATACAACTTTCTCTTTGTTGGTTATCCCACCAAAACTTAGCTAGCATACCATTAAGCTCTTTGCAAAGCTTCTTTGGTAATCCGAAAACACTCATAGTGTAGGATGGAACATCTTGTAAAACAACCTTTATCATAATTTCTTTTCCAGCACTAGAGAGAAAAGAATTCTTCCAATTATTAATCTTTTGCCAAACTCTTTCTTTTAAACACCTGAAAGTGTTATACTTAGATTTACCCACCATAGGTGGAAGTTCCAAATATCTCTCATAATTCCCTTTCACCAGATCCCCTCCTTCCCTTAGTATTCTTCTTCTATTTTCTGAGTTAGTATTTGAACTGAAAAATATTGTTGTCTTTTCCTTGTTTAAGAATTGACCAAAAGCCTCTTCATATTTGCTAAGAATCCCTTTCAGTTTTATCCATTCCTCCAAACTAGCCCTTCCAAATAGAACACAATCATTTGCAAATAAAAGATGATTGATTCTCAACCCCCTCCTCACAACTGAAATCCCTTTTGTTTCCCCTTGCTGATCAGACTTGTAGAGCAATGCACTGAGGCCTTCTGCACACATGATGAAGAGGTAAGGGGAAAAATGATCCCCTTTCCTTAATCCCCTCAATGGATAAATTTTTGCCCCTGGTTCACCATTAACCAACACTGAGTATGTGACAAAAGAGACACATTTCATAATCATCTTTGTCCACTTATTGTAAAAACCAAGCTTCTTCATGATAGCTTCCAAATAATCTCACTCAATTCTGTCATATGCCTTTGACATATCAAGATTGATGGCCATGCTTCCCTCCTTGCCTTTCTTTCTCACCTTCACTGTATGTAGGACCTCATAAGCAACCATAATATTGTCAATGATTATCCTCCCTGGGATGAAGGCACTTTGATTGGGTGATATGATGTCTGACAGTACACCTTTTAGCCTATTTACAAGCACTTTAGAGACAACTTTGTAAATGACATTACAAATGCTAATAGGCCTAAACTCAGTAACACTCAAAGGATTATTTGTTTTAGCAATTAAATCTATGTTAAGTAAGATTAACCAGAGAAAGAAGAGAGTTACCATTAAGGAAGGCCAACACTGCATTACACACTTCCTCACCTATTGTATCCCAATGATTTTGGTAGAAACAAGCACCAAAATCATCTAGACTAGGTGACTTTAAAGGCCCCATATGTTTGACAGCTTCCTCAATTTCCAGTTTGCTGAAAGGCCTGGTCAATCTCTCATTCATTTCACTTGTGACTCGAGTCTCCACCTGTTGCACACAACCTTCAATATCTTATAAGCTTGGTCTTGTCAAGGAAAACAATTTCTCAAAGTAATTGTTGAAAGCCCCTTTAATTTCTTCTTGATTAGTGAACAGATTTTTTTGTTCATCCATAACCTATTTAACCACATTTTTCCTTCTCCTTTGAAATGCACAAACGTGAAAGAATTTTGTGTTTTTGTCCCCCATTGCATACCAAATCCTTTTTGCTCTTTGCTTCCATTTAAGGTCCTCCTTCTCAAGCATTGCCCCCAACTCCTTCTGAACTCTTTTGATTTCTTCATAATTGTATCTGCTCTCTTCACCTTGAAGCTTTTTTAACAACTCAGGTTTCTCTTTTATTTCTCCGAGTCTATCTGAATTAATCTACTTACTCCACCTCAGAAGGGCACCTCTGCATCTGTCCAGTTTAAATTGAAATTTTTTAGTATGAATTTCCCTCTACATGTCTTGCCAAGCCCCTTTTATAACATCCTCACAACCCTCCTCTTTTGCCCAGCTTGCTTCATATCAAAAGATTTTCTTCATTCTCCATGCCTTTTATCCTCTCATTTTCATTATCAACAAGATTAGCCTATAGTCTAAACTTCTCCCAGTGAGCACTTCCACCCAATAATCATTGAATTTTTGTGCCCAAATTGGATTAGTCACTGCCCTATCTAACCTTTCTTTAGTAAAAGTTTCATCTTCATGCTTGTTGGTCCAAGTAAATTTGTTCCCTCTCCACCCGAGATCAAACAAATTACCCTCTTCTAAAGCTCGTCTGAAGCTTTCCATTTGTCTCTTTCATCTTGGCTTACCTCCCATTTTTTCATCATTAGAAGTAATCTCATTAAAATCCCCTAAAGCACACCACCCTTGATTAACACTTGGCTTCAAAGACTTTAATAGATTCCAAGCTTCCTCCCTTCTACTAGTTTCAGGTTGGCCATAAAATCTATCAACCACTTATCATCTCCATTCTCATCTGAAATCTAGGCACTAATGTGACTCTGAGTATAGTTTAGTAACTCAACCTTCACTCTACTATTCCACCAAAGAACTAATCCACCATTCTTCCCCACAGACTCCAGCACAAAACATCTCTCACAGTTAAGCCTCTTCTTCATTCTCACACACTTCTCAGTATTCAACTTGGTTTCCATCAAGAAAATTAAATCTAGGTCCTTTTCCTTCACCATAAGGCAAAGGACTTGAACTGTCTAAGGGTTCACAAGCCCTTGGCAGTTCTAGCTTAAAGTTTTCATTGAGAATGGTGGGGTTGATTAATGGCCTCCACCATGCTTTCTTTTGGATTGTTTGCTTGTTAGTCACCACTTCATCATTTAGTTTTCCCTCATTCTCAATTCCCCATCTCTTTATTCCCACAACTCAGCCTCACTAAACCTCTTTTCTTTCTCAGAAGCTGTTTTTTACTAAGTAACTCTTCTCCCATCTTGCTATTAGAAGTTTCTTCTTCCTCATCTTGTATAAACCATCTCCTCCCTCCCTCATTACTCTGTTTTGAATAAACTAGTTCCCCATCAATCATCAGTACTGAGTCCAAGACTTACACCTTAAAAAACAAAATCTTGAGTTCTTATCTTATTTAAAACGGATCATTAATGGTTGAACTGAACAGATTGCAGAAGAACTCGATCCAATCTCCAAAGTTCAACCCAGAGTAGTACGTGTAGCATTAATCCATGAACTTAGATTAAAGTTGTAAAAGTTACTATTTGACGGATCATTCATCACCTACATACGTGGTTGTTATAAACTATAAAGGATATAAAATAAATAATAAAACATACTTCTTTCTATGATCTTAAACTTTTGAAATGAATGATAAATATTTCACATTCTAGATTAGAACAAAAGTTTGAGTTTGAGCCTGACTCAATACCCCATCCAATTTAATTAAATATTATACTTGTTGAGCTCACTCTTTAAGGTAGAATTTGGTTCATGAAAGAAGTGCTAAAGATATCAAATAAATAATAAAATCTAATGCTAATTCACGTCAAGTTAAACTTGTTTTAAATAAATGGCACTACAAGAAATTAAGATATTTCCGGTGACGAATATCGCCGCAAATACTACCCAATGTCGCCGCAAGTAAGTAATTCCGACTAAATATATTTGCCCATATGTCGCCGCTTCTGAAGAGCCAAGTAAAACCTTTTGTGCCGATCTTTGCAAACAGACAGAAATGCTATACATTTCTGGCAATAGATAATCGCCGAAAATGTCATACATGATTGCCAGCAAAACGTTTTTCAGAATAGATTTACTAGTTGCTAAAGTCTATTTCCGGCGACTACTAATCCCTGGAAATCGTATAGTTTCAGCAAATTTAAGTAGCCAGTAAAACTCAATACACATTACTGGCAATAGTTAACTTTTGCCAAAAACACCAAGTCAATTATTTGCAGCGATTATATGTCTTAGTGAGTCATCATGTGCGCATCGTGATTACTTGCTGTAATTGCTATATACAAGTGTTTTTGCGACAACCTCATTAGCGGCGACAAAAAATCGTCGAAAATAATCATATATTCCAACAATTCTGCTGATCGACACAAAGAATTTATCGTAACAGTAAAATAGGACAATAGCGGCGATATATACGTCGCCGGAAATGCCACTTTTTCTTGTAGTGTGGTACTTTCATGATATCTAACGAGAGAATTACGATTTCAATTTGTAAATATAATTACAAGGAGATCTTACAAATAGTTACGGTTCCAAACCTAAATCTGGCGTATACATAATTATCTCCTAATAGGTTTACCTTTCTAAATTCCTTTTGTTAAGGAAGGATTCTCACTATCTTTTTGCAAAGTCTAGCTAACTGACCTGCCTGTTATAGATTTCACCAGAAAAAATCATCAAGTTAAGCACAGCCCGTTTTGGACATAAACGCCCTGTAATATATGAATGATGATACTCTTCCAAGTGATATACAATTCGTTTACCACTTAACTAATGTATAATAACAAACAAATAAAAGGAATGAAAAAACAGTACTATAAATCGTTTCATAATTTTAAAATGTATTTTTTATTTGCAAGTAGTAAACTGATGGTAAACCAGTATACGAGATGTCGATGATTGACTTTCAAGTTTATTAAATTAATAAAATATGTGTCAGGATCAATGATGTTGACTCGTTAGCTTGGTACTAGTATTTATTTTTAGGTAGTGATAGGGTTACTACTCATTTACTATTTATAGTGTATTTAAAATTTTTTTATTTTTATATCATTTTCCTTTAAATATTTTTTTACTATCCTTAATCATTAAGAAAAAATTAAAAATATATATATAATTTTACTAATAGTTACCCCTTTAACTATTAAGTAAAATCAAATACCAAAAAAGTAGTAAATGAGTAATATGAGGGTAATAACCCTATCATTATCTTTTATTTTTGCACTCCTAAGATCTTCATGTACCTAACTGACTCAAGGTACATATAT
>QEOT01006398.1:1876-45794 GCA_003123785.1 Pterocarya stenoptera | reverse complement strand
TTTTTTTTTTTTTGTTTACCAGTTGTGCCAGTCATGACATATCATGTCAGGTGGGTCCCATATATTCACAACTTCCTATAAATATATCTAAACTCATTTTAATATCCAAACACACATAAACTCATTTTAAGTGGACTCCACAAAACCCACTCAACCATCTCAACTAACTATTATTCATAAAGACCTCAACTCAGCTGAGCTCAGTTCAACATCCAAACGCAACCTGAATCTCTTTCATTTTAAGAGTTTGAGTCAACTTCTTCTAACTTATCTCTTCCTTGCCTTATCTATTGGCTTTATCTCTTCCCTTATTATTAGCGATAGGTTCCCAAAGGGCTGGACCCAATCAATTTAGTCCCTAAGAATAATAGAAGAAAGCTTGATCACATTCTAGCTAAATAGTACATGTTTAAGTTCTCGATCATGCCATTCTAGCTAGATGGTACTTGCTTTAAAAAGTAAACAAGGTTACAACATCTACGAATTATATATTATATATTTGTTGACAAGATCGAAAATATTATATTTGTCAAGGATTCTCTCAAAGATCTTGTCAAGCACGACGCTGCACCACTGCAAGATAAAGTTCAATCAAAATCAAATGTATCATAGGGACTCTTAGTCAAAAACTATAAATATTTCTTATTAATAATACAAATTGCACCACAATTGAGTGAGCTGGAATTATTCCATCAAATCCATACCTTGATATGGTATCAAGAGCCAATTGACTGTCATTTTTTTTCCTATGGAGGACCAAGCCTCTCAATACTCTAAATCACATCTTTCATCATCTCTCTTCTCTCAGCCAATCATATCATCAAACACTTTCCCTCCCTCTACTAACCCCTTTCAAATTTCACTTTCATAAAGCTTACTCATGAAAACTATCTTCTATGGAAGGCGCAGGTCACCCCTACCTCAAGGGTCTTGATCTCTTTGGCTATGTTGATAGAACCACAACTTGCCCTCCTCCTCTTCTACCCACACCCACCCAACCCTCTATTCCTAATCAAGCCTTTACCACATGGACTATACATGATCAACTTATTCTCAATGCCCTAAACTCCTCCTTGTTGAAAACCGTTCTCACACATGTTACAAAATGCACAATGTCAAGGCAAGTAAGGAGCACCCTCGAATGCAAGTTTACCTCCTCCTCCTCCTCTTGCCCATGATCCATGAATTTACACTACTAACTCGCTACCCTCAAGAAAGGAAACACCTTTATTTCAGACTATTTTCATAAATTCACCAGTTTGGTAGCTACTCTAGCCGTTGTAGATCAACCCTTAAATGATTTCGAACTTGTTTCCTTCTTGTTGGCGAGTCTTGGACCCGAGTATGACTTGTTTGTTATGCTGGTCACCACCAGAGTTAATCCAATTTCATCGAAAGATCTTTATGGCCATATGCTCATTCATGAGCTTCGCTTGGTTGCAAGTGCTAACGTTGTTGCCCAGACCGGTGGTTATCGCGATGGTCATGGCTTTAGCTCTAGCTCTAGCTCTGTTTCAACTATTCTTCTTGAGGCCGGAGGTGTTGTTGTGGACCACCCTCATCCTCTAGTCCAAAACTTGTCTGCCAGGTGTGCAGCCGAACAAGGCACACTGCATTTTGGTGCTATCACCACTTTGATGAATCTATCAAAGTGATTCTCCTTCCAATGTGCAAGCCCATTTTAAAGCTCCATCGCAACAGTCAAAAAAACATTTGGCACACTAAGTCAAATGAATCTCATCACCTTACATCCGATTTGGCCAATTTGAATGCGAACTGCGAAGAGTACAATGGATCTGAGCAGATCCGTATAGGTAATGGAACTAGTTTGCCAATAAAATATTATGTGTGGCACAACCCTGTTAACCACACATAATATTTATTTCCTTCTTCATAATGTTCTTCATGTGCCTTACATTAAGAAAAACTTACTTTCTATTCAAAAATTTACTGCTGATACTAACACCTATTTTGAGTTTTATCCCCACTTTTTTTGTGAAGGACCAAGCCACCAGAAAACTTTGTTGTGCAGACCAAGTAAGCATGGGCTTTACACATTATCTACCTCCAATAAAGATTGTCCACAGGTTGCCTTTGTTGGGGAGCATACTTATCTTTTGTAATGGCACTCAAGAATTGGTTATCCAATGTTCAGAGTTGTTCATTATGTCTTGAGTTGTTTAGAGTTTCTCTTCTAACCTTATCAGATTATCACACTTTTTTGTGTCCCGCATTTCCTAGTTCTAAGATTATACAACTTCATTTTCTTGAGTTATGTAATTGAGCCTTTGTCCTAGTTGAATTAATTTGTAGTGACATTTGGAGTTTGTCTCCTGTTACTTTAAAAATTGGATTCCATTATTATTATGCTACTTTTTAGATTTCTATAGTCGTTACACATGCTTCTACCCTATTTCTTGCAAAAATGAAGTGACCAATGTTTTCCTCCAGTTCCAATCTTAATGTGGAATGCTTTTTTAATTACAAAATTAAATCACTTCAATCATATTGAGGTTGTGAATTTCGGCCTCTATCCAGAATACTTGCCTCCCTCAGCATTTTCCATCTCCTCTCTCATCCATATACGCATCACCAAAATGGTTTTGTCTAATGCAAACACCATCACATTGTTGAGATGGAACTTGCTCTTCTTTATCGTAGCCATACTCATCTTGAGTTTTGGAATTAGGCCTTTCACACTACATGTTATCTCATTAATCGTGTGCCTACGCCTCTTTTGAACCATGTCTCTCCATTTCATGAGTCTCATGACCACATCCATGAGTCTCACAGCCTTTAATGGTAAGGATTTTATAGATCCTAGTCTTTTTAGAAGCACTGTAGGTGCCCTAGGATATCTTTCACTTACCAAGCCAAATATTTTATTCACAATCAACAAGCTTTCTCAATTCATGCACAATCCAAAGCTCACTCATTGGAAAGCTATAAAATTTCTTCTGCATTACCTCAAGCAAACCATTCACTTTGGTCTTCTATTACAAAAATCATCATGCTCATAGTTGCAAGAATTTTGAGATGTAGATTGGGCTGGATCCTAAGATAACAGATGTCCAACTGATGGTTTTTGTATCTTCTTTAGGCGCAATCTTATTTCTTGGAGTTGTAAGAAGTTGCAGCAAAACTTTAGTGGCTACTCTCATTGCTCAAAGAGTTTGGCATCTCAATCACTCAACCACAAATTCTGTGGTGTGACAACAATAGTGCTACTTATCTCTCAGCTAAGTTGGTGTTTCACGCTGCTTATTGACATTCAGTTTATGTCCACTGAAGACCAACTAGTAGACATTTTCAGAAAGCCATTGTCTTAATCTCGTTTTTCATTAATCAGAACCAAGCTCAATGTCGCTTCTCCAACCTTGGGATTGTATAGCCTTGTTAAGGACTCTCTTTAAAGATCCTGTCAAGCAAGACACTGCACCTCTACAAGATAAAGTTCAATAAGACAATTTACCAAATGTATCATAGTCAGACTTAGATACAAATCTTGTATAGCTATACATTAACTATCTTATTAGTATCTCTTAGAGCGTTTGGACACTTGAAGTATCTCAGAACTTTGTAAAAATAGTAGTGAAATGATTACAGTGAAAATGTTTTATTGAATTTTGGGAAAAGAGAGCAAACAAATTGGATAAAAATATTAAAAATTTGTTTGAATATTATTTTTTAATATTATTTTAATTTTTAATTTTGTAAAAGTTTTATTGATTTTTTTATTTTGTTTTAAAATTATAAAAGTTGTATTGTTTTTTATATTTGAATAATGATAAGGTAATGATCAGATGAAGATTTGAAATTGAAAAGTATTTTATGTTTTAGTGATATTTGGAAATGAAATTACGAGAAGTTTTGAGAATTTTGAAAATTCTCATAGTATCCAAACATGCCTTAGACACCTACTCAAATACCGTAAATGATTCCTATTAATAATACACAATTGGGTGAGCTAAAATAATTCAATCAAGTCCATACCTTGATAATATATAATGAGTAATGATTTGTAGAAAATCTAAATATACAAGCCTCACACAATCTCTTTGTAAAACAATGGATCCCACTAGGAAAAAGTATAAAAACAAAATAACGTTTATAATGGGATTCAATGTTTTACAAAGTTGAAAATTGTACTTAACATTGCACATCTAGATTTGTACATATAAAACTTCTACTTAATATTACTCATCTAGATAATGCATCAACTTTAAATATAATTATATAAAATAAACAATTTTTGTTTTTTTGAAAAATCTATAAAAGGGAGGTGGCTCAAAATCCTTGAAGCCTCACCCATGGGTGGCTGATATGACGATACAAAAAAGTAAACAAACAATTACAGGATACAAAATTAACGTGGTTCGACAATGTGCCTATATCTACAGAGTTGTAAATTATTTTATTCAAAGAAAAGTAGGAACACTGTGGAGCAATACAATGTCTCTCCCTCACTCGCTCTCTCTCTCTCTCTCTAAGACAAGGGCTGCCTCTCTCACTTTTTCTCTTTTTTTTACACTTCCTAACCTGCACACAAAACACATATAATAACATATATATAGTCATAGGACAGAAACCCTAGAAAAATAGATTTTTGGGTTTTTTCTTCGAGTGGAATGTCGCTCGAACAGTCTGTCGAGCGAAACTCGAGCAAACTCTATGTCTAAGCTTCGCTCTAGCTACGTATTGCGTGAGCCTCAGGTGAACTCTCTGCCTGAGCTTTACTTGAGCGATCCATTGCTTGATTGTCGAGCAAATTCTCTGTTTGGTATTTTCTCAACTCACAAACTAATTAGGCTTCACATAACCAGCACCACAGGGGTGCTGGATCAACCACCCTCGAAAGAAAATCAACCTATTTCACGAGAGTTATCTTACAAACGGTGGTCAACTCTCAATTCCAAAGGCATTGGTCGATCAACCACGAGGTGTAATTGGTGCCCCTTGGGGTGTGCTTAAAGCATTTGAATAGGATGGTCAAAAGTATTTTTAATTATTTTTTCAAATTTTAATTATTTATATTACTGCATGCTATGAAAGAGCTAAGTGAATTCATAAATCCTTGTAATAAAGTAGTTGTACCCCCAGCCAACATTTCTCGAAAGGAATCAATTTATGCCACATTCATTATATTAAAATTTATTATTTGAGGTGAGTTATTTCCTGCTAAGACGTGTCTATTCTTATCACAAATAATCATTTTATTGCAAATAACTCATCATAGATACTCATTTCTCTTATAATGATTTTTCATGCAATTTGCTCAATATATAGTTAGGAATTAATTAAGTAGGTTTTAACGTATATACTAGTGGGAGGCTTTGAAAAAAAATACAAAAAATAGAAGAAAGAAACAGTTATTCGCCCATATCATTACGAAATTTAATTGTATGAGTAAATATGGAATAGAGTGGGTGTAAGGGGATTTTCCTCCCAAGGCCCAGGAGGCCCAACCAAGCCCTGCTCGAGACGAAAAGCCACTAACCCAGCCCACTAGGAGAATCCTTTGTACGTGACCTGTAGGGGGTGGGGGTGGTATAGCAGGGGATGGAACTCGTCGATCTGAGGTCACTCGAGTAGTGTCTAGTCATCGAGTGCCCTCCCAAATGGCAGGCATGACATACAGAGAGCCATTAATCTACTGACAAAGGAAACATAAACGGAGTAGGAGAAAGACAGACTAAGAGCCGAAAGTTGGAGAACCACGCCGCATTAATGGCTCCGCCACCAGACGACATGCATTAATGATGCTGTCGCAGAGCCGCTCCACATTAATGAAGTCGTCGCAGAGCCACGCCTCATTTAAAGATTCTGACAAAATGAACAGTAAGGGAAACCTAGACTTCAAGAAAGCAAGCATGGTCTACTCTTCAGACCAGTAGTATAAATAACTGATCACAAGCCACAGTATATCCTTCTTTGTACAGGGCCCATTTTCGAAGACTTGAGTTGTTGGAGCTTGGCCCAAGGGTGTGCAAAATATAACTTTAATAGTGGCACCGTCTGTGGGATCGTAATAAATCTTGCATGTCCTTCTCATGCCTGCGACAACCCGTTCCAAACAACTCAAGAGAAACGTGGTAGACGCCATGGAAACAAGGCTAAAATCCATGGAGGAGTGGGTGACAAAACTGACGGGTGCAATGGAAACTCCACAAGGAGAACGAGGAACTCAAAAAACCCCAACGCTAGCCAGAGGGCAAAGAGGCCAGTGACACTGAGCAAATGCGGTCCCGAAACACGCAAACAGGATCCAAGAAGGAAGAGGAGCAGAAACACATGCAAGACGAGTTCCACAATCTCAAGGGGAAGTCAGAGGAAATAGTGCGGAAAGTGGGTACGTCGTCGACAGTGGACCAGTTGCTCACAAGTACAGGCCTACCCTATACTGAAAATGTGATGTCATTTCCATTGCCACCGAAGTTCAGGAGTCCCCGTAATGGAAATGTATGACGGAAGCAGGGACCCTCTTAAGAACTTGGAAACCTTCAAGGCTCACATGACGCTGCATGGTTTCCCAGGGGAAATTGCTTGTAGGGTGTTCCAGCTAACCCTGAAGGGGTCAACACGTGCATGGTTTGGGTCACTGGCACCTAAATCAGTGGACAACTTCGGTGAGCTAGCCAGGCTGTTCCTAACCCAATTCATGTCCAGTCGGAGGAGGCAGCACCCGGCCAAGTACCTCCTCACTATCAAGCAAACGAAAGACGAGAGCCTGAAATCCTACTTGGCCCGGTTCAATAAAGAGCGCACGACCGCTGATGATCAAGACAAGAATATCACCTTGGCGGACTCCTAGGAGGCGTTTGTGCTCCCAGTTTATGGCAGAACTGGCCAGGCAAACTCCCGCGACATTGTGGAAATTCATGGACCAAACCGATAACTTCATCAATGTGGAAGATACTCCCAGAGCGTTGACTAAGCCATGAAGGAAGGATGACAGAGGAGCAATGCACTGATATTCCACATACCATCGGTCCACCTCACACAACACCGAAGACTTTAGCGCCTCGGTAGGAAGGAAGAAATATGCGGAACAACCAGTCCACATTCACCATTCAAAGGCAGGATGACATACGAGCAATGCACCGATATTGCACAGACTATCGGTCCACCTCACACAACACCGAGAACTTTCACGCCCCGGGAGGAAGGAAGAAATATGCGGAACGACAGGGTCATCGCCAATCCCCGGCCAGGAGACATGTGCAAGAGTCGAGGGAAGATCGAGGGAAATGAGCTGGGATCAGGGTGACCGGCACCTACAGAAGAACAACCCTTAAAGGCTGGCGATAAGGGGGCCACCACCAGATCCCCCCCGATCACCACCAAGGCAGCAGCCCCTGCTTAGGGAGATTCGAACCATAGGGGAGGTTTCACAGGTAGGGGCCTCACCTTGTCGAGATGAAAAATGCATCTCATGCAGGACCAATACTACGAGGTATACTCAGCTGAGTATCATTCCACCAAGCAGCGAAGGAGTGACCCCACTCCCATAATCTCATTCGCAAAGGCCGATGAAGAAGGGGTCTTGTACCCCCATGATGACACCCTAGTGTTCACCATGCTCGTCACCAACTTCACCACCCGCAGAATTCTCATCGACAATAGGAGCTCCGCAAACATACTATTCTGCGAAGCCTTCGCCTACATGGGTATTGAAACCTCCTGTCTGCTACCCACCCCATGGCCTTAAAAGATTTCTCAAAGGCATTGTCTGGCCAATGGGAACCATCACATTATCAGTCATGGTGGGAAGTAGCCCCTGCATAGCTCCTGTTATGGTCTACTTCCTAGTGGAAGAAATTTTGTTGGCATATAATGCCATCATTGGGAGGCCCACCCTCAACTACTTAAGGGTCATCACGTCGACCTACCACCTCAAGATGAAATTTTCAACTCCCCAGGAAGTGGGGGAAGTCTGAGGGGAACAGGTGTCGGCAAGGGAGTGCTAAGTGCAGGAGCTGAAGCAGAAACACGAAGAACCTACCTTGGACGACACCAAGAGGACAAAGTAAGACTGGCACCCCTGAAGAAACTACAGCAGGCTTCCGTATAAAATTCGCCCTACCAAGTTTCTAAGGGGGAAGTGATGGTGTGCAGCTTTGGAGAAGAGGACAAGCGATGACCTCCACAGAGCGAGATCCCAGAACCCTCAAATTTTGTAACGTCTCTCCACTGGGCTTGTACATTCATTTTTACTTAATAAAACACAACTTTTCAGGGCAACACAAAACATCTACTACACACTTTCATATTATCAATACGGCACCAACAATATAAAGCGTGGCTAACAAGACCCATAGCGACAAGGTCATCAACTACATACCTCCCCGCGGGGCACCATAGGGAAAGGTAGGCCTAAGAGTTGACTTATCCCTCCCGTGGTGGAGAGCGGGTCAGCCAAACCTTCCTTGTTGACGTCAACAAGCAAGTGAGGGTCCAATAACAAACTGTCCGAACAACTTACCTCCCTGCAGGACACTATAGGGAAAGGTCAGTCCAAGGGCGGCCTTATCCCTCCCATAGAGGAGAGCGGGACCGGCCCATAGCCCTCCCGAAATACATTATCCCGACAATTATCGCAACGAAGAGTGGGATCAGCGCCAGCCTGACCCAACACTTACCTTTCCTGTGATATACTGCCCGAACAACCTACCTCCCCAGGGACACTATAAAGAAAGGTCGGCCCAAGGCTGGCCTTATCCCTACCGTAGAGGAGAGTGGGATCGGCACACGGTCCTCCTGAATAAATTACCCCTACCCCTATCATGGTGAAGAGCGGTCAGCCAACTACTATCTGAACTTACCACCCTCTGGGATACCATAGGGAAAGGTAGGCCTTAAGGTTGCCTTGTCCCTCCCGTGACAAAGTGTGGATTAGTCCTCAGCTACCCAACATCAGAAAATTTACCCTCCTCATGAGTGTCAACAGGTGGGAGCGGATACAGTAACACACTATCCAAAGAACTTACCTCCCTGCAGAATACAAGGGGAGAGGTAGGCCTAAAAGGTTACCTAAAAGGTTGCCTTATCCTTTCAGGCCTACCTCTCCCCTTGAATCCAGTGGTTTTGCCCTCGCGGCAACTCGAAAACTTACCATAACCTCTACTATGAGTGAAGAGTGGGTTTAGCACCAGCCTGACTCAAAGTGTTAACTTTCCCTACAATATCAACGAGCAGGAGTGGGTCTAATAATAAACTGCCCCAACAACTTACCTCCCTGCGGGATCCAAAAGGAAAAGGCTGGCCTGAAGGTGGCCTTGCTTGATGGGAACCGTTCATATCCTTGCCCCTCCCACAGAGGAGAGCAGGCTCCACCCACGAGGCGACTAGAAGAACTTACCAAGGCTCCTATCACGATGAAAGAGCAGACCACCCCACTGGCAGCCTGAAGAAGTTACTTCTTTGGGAAACCAAAAAGGGGCAGGCTAGCTTGAGGTAGCCTGACCCCTCTCCAATGGAGTGCAGGTTCAAGTCTTACAATTGCCCGAAGAAAGAAAAACCTATAGAAAAGAAGCAAAGTACCGCGAAAAGGACCGCACAAAGCTTTAATGAGCAAGGAAAATACAGAAATAGTACAACAAGGCAAATACAGAAAAGGTACAACCGGATACTCAAAATCAATTTATTACTTATGCAGGATTACAAAGAACAAATTACATCACGAAGTCAGAATATAAAAATCCAAATTACATCACGAAGTCGGATTACAAAAAGACAAATTAAAACATGCAGTCGAAAAGAACAAGTTACACCATAAGGCTGCATACAGCCGCACAGGCTACAAGGATGAGAAGTGTTCTAGTGGAAAGGTGCTCTCAGACGCAAGGAAACCAAACAGTTAACTACAGGCCATGTTTCTGTAAAAGAAACGAGTTCGGAGCCTGCAACCACCCATGTCGTAGACAGTGATGAAGATAGCGCCAAGAATCAAAGCATCTCGGAGCTAGTTTAGACACTGAGAACCGCTTATAGAATGAAGAATGGCACCACGGTAACCAAGTCATTCACCACTATAACAAAAGCACTTATCCATTATGAACAAGCAGACCACGAGTTTGGATGCAGAGAAGAGTTTTGAAATTGAGCCTCGTAAGCAAAAGGGTGAGAATGAGGAAGCACAATAAGNCCCCCCCCCCCCCCCCCCCACTAGGACCGCCACAGCCAACAGTGGCCTGAGGGCTACCAGAGAACCTGTCGCCCACTAGGGTGTGAAGAATCCATCAAAACTGTGAAAAATGGAAAAACAATACAAAGGAACTCCAGAAGAAAAGAAAGGCAGAAGTGAGTAAATTAGAAATTCAAACTGGGAAAAGGGTTCTTACATATGCGGGGTGGGCGCTTGACCTGGCCAATCGTCATGACTCCACGAATCACCACAAGATGCCACATGAACTCTCCCAGAGAATCAGAATCCCTCGATTATTGCAACCGCCACAAAACGTATCTCCCAATACAACATGCAAAGTTCATGTCAGTAAAGAACGAAGCTATAGTGCAAAAATCAAAAGGACGCCATTTAACAAGGAAACGTAACTGGCACTATACTTCCACGTATGCAAAATACAAACGGTCACTCAACATACGACCAGGCAAGCCGGGAAGTTAACAGGGTGTAAATGAAGGAGGGGGTGAGAAGAATTCTTCCCGGACTCTTCCAGAAAGAATTAGCAGGGTAACTATACTAGACTTATCCCTATTACTTAGAGCCCATTGGGTTTTCTAAATATCACCAGGCCTAAGGGCAGTGAAGAGTCAAACAACAACAGGCAAAAGTCAGCCGCAGCAGTTAGACTCTCCAGTTTGTTTCCTTAAAAACTTGTGTGAATTCTATTTTACTAAAATTGGCCCTTGACTACTCGAAAACAAAATCTCCATCAACGGGATCTCCATCAATGAAACGAAGAACGCCAGCAAGGTAGGCCGGAAGATATACAAAGCTATGACCGGACATAGTCGCCCAAATAACGGCTATAACGACAACCGCATTCCAAGAACAACTATGCACAAAAAATAGACAAGCCCAACGTGGCCAGCTAACGGGGTAAGTAGGGGCTCTACAGACCCCTTTACCCCGGTCCCCCGAGTTAGCCACACAATAACAAAGAAGAAAGGGAAAAGGCATGGCAAGAAAAGATGTGTGCATTGATCAGTATATCTCCATGTACAGGCCGCTAAACAGCAAAATGTGGATAGATGTAAAAAAAAAAAAAAAAAAAAAAAAAAAAAGGAAAAGAGAAAGTACAACGAAACACGTAAAGTCCCTAAGTTTCTGCGCCAGGGGCATCCGTCTCAACAACAATAGAAGCGGGGTCACCTGACTCAACGTATTGTGTATTGTGCTGTGAAATGTAGGTTCAAAGTATGTGTTGTAGAGGTGAAGTGGCATGCATTTTAGTAGTGCGTGTCGTAGTGTGTTGTGAAGAGTGTACTCGTGGCACAGTGTGGATCGGAAAGAGTATACGTGGAGTGTGCTCTACATGACATAATGTGGATTGAAAGGAGTACACTTGAATTGTATTCCGTGTGGTGAAGTTGTGATGCGCCATATGGCGCATCACGAAGTGGTGGACGGGTAGCATGAAGGGTCATTCTAATCGAGTTTACGTGAAGGTTGGTATTGGAGTATGGAGCTTGTTTACACAAGTGGGTGTTAGTGGACATATGTTGCTCTTAGGTGATAAAAGGACCAAGGTACATGTGTAATGTAGTTGGACACATATGCTGGACGGATTTACCATATGTAATGGGTAATCTGTCTTAAGTATGGCTACAGGATGTTTAAGCCTCAGAGTTTGCTTAAAGTTGTGTGGTATGCATGGATGGGAATGAGGATGAAGTGTGGGTTAGGATACATGAAGGAAGGGATGTGTGTATCGACTAGAACTGGGATGCATGACTTGGTTGGTTCAAGTTGGGATGGATGGTTTAGTAAGAAGAGAATGATGAATGTGATTGTGTATCTTAGCCTTTAAGGTGAATTAAGGAAGTTTACCTTTAAGGATAAGTTCACCTTTAAGGATAAGGATGTGAAGCGGGAAGCATTAATGTTTCTTAACTTGTGAATCATGGAGGTTCACTTTAAAGGATAAGACCTCAAAGGAGAGCGCTGAGTTTGGAAAAGGTGACCTCAAAAAGGTCCTAGAAAGAGGAAACGTGATAAAGGAAAACATCGAAGACAGGGATAGAAGGAGAGTGTGCCTAAGTGAGGAAAGTCTAAGTGAAGTGTAGTCTGTGTTTTCTAGTTTAGTTGCTTATGCACTAGATAGAGACTGGCGTCAAGGTTATGTGTGTGCATATAGGTTGTCATCTAACACGCACATGAATGGACTGCATGAAATGAGTATGGCATGGAGTCCAGATAAGTATTATGTTCATACTCTTCTAGAGTTTTCTAAAAGATATGAAAATGAAAATGAAATGTTTCTCTTTACAATGCTTTACAATGCTTTACAAAACGAACTTAAAGGATCTTTAATGAAAAGCATGCTAAGTGTTTAAGAATATATGTATGTATGGCCTTTCTTGATGGCCCCTATTTGTGCACCCAAAGTCATAACTGTATGCATGTGAATGGATGTTATACGTAGTATTTATTGTCGTTATTTTCCATGAAACGAAATATCGAGATTTATGCCTTATGCTTTAAATGATGTTTTAAAAGGATGCCATGAACTAAGTTTGAATGATGCCTTAAAAGATAATGTTTAAGCTTATGCTTCTAAACAATGTTTATGAAACGAATGGACTAATAAATGAAAAGGACTAAAAAGGAAATGATTGAATGAAAGGAAATGACTGAAAGGAAATGAATATTTTAATGTATAAAAATACATAACGGACATGACTGAATGAATAATAGTACCAAAGAAAAGGGGCAGATTGCAATGCCGGATAAGTAGTACTAGCGGTGCACTCAGTGCTACCCCTCCCAGTGCTACCCCTGACTGAAATGGATTCCCAACCTGTGGCCACAGGTGGACTTCAAGTCCAAATAAAGCTTGCTAACCCTAACACACAGGATGTAACAGTGTGTACCGGCTGAATGAAGTGATAAGAAAATGTATGTATGCTCTAGTTCTGTTAGAAATGCAGGCACGTGGTGGGAGAAATGTTTTATAAAATAAAATCCTTTTAAGGAAAACCCCACCTCGTAATGTTTCAAACTAATATATGTCTTATGTAAAGTATGTATAATGAATGATAAACGCATGACTGAAAACCTATATTAATATATTTTAACTGTATGAAGTAATGCTTGCGGAGTATTCGACTCATTTTAATTTTTATGTATGTCTCTCCCCTTCACAGGGACAACATGAGGACGAAGCGTCAAGACAGACATGGACCAAGAGAAGAGTGACCGAAGCCTAGACATTTTGTATGAAGTATGAAATAGTATTTTTGTAAAAGGCCTTTTATTTAACTTAATGATTTCCGCTACAAAACCCTCTCTTATATTTATAGGGTAGATTTTAGTTTTAAACTTAGAACCTTTCATATCCTGGGAAGGCAAGAAATTTTTTTTTAAAAAGATCAGTAATTCTCGTCTCCTTTTTTTAAAAACTATTTTCTAAGTCTCACCACAAGGATGGGCGTTACACAATCTCTTCCTGCAACTGTCTCTTCTCCTCCCACTCTTGGCATAGGCTGGCCTGAAGATTTTGGTTGAGTTGCTCCAACCGGGTGTTCTCCTTTTCCCACTTCTGCTTTAGCTTTCGCTGGCGGCGCTCCAACTTCTTTGTTCTCTTATGCTCGTCTAATAGGTTGAGCCTCGTCTTCTCGAGTTCAAACTTCAGCTGTTCCTTCTCTGCCCTGTCGCCACGGGTGCAGTCCAAGCTCTCCTGAGCAGCTGCCTCCTGATCGTCCAAGATGAAAGACGCAAGCTGAGATGCACTTTGGCAACGTAAAGACAAGGCTGAGAAAAGGGAGGAGGTAGGAAGAAAAAAGTAAAAGGCTGGAAATGAACAATCAAACCTTGTGGAAGAAAGCCGACAGGCATTCGACAACCCGGCCAATAGATTCCTCCCAGCTCCCTTCCATGGCCAGCTGGGAAAAAGAAGAAAGGCCTCCACAAAACTCACGAATTTAGGAGGTTTCCCAGAAACCTTGGGAGGAGCAAGTAGTTCCTCACTCAAATGCCCCAAGAGAGGGCAAACTGTGGCATCTGAAGGAAAGTTGTCTACCATTGGATATTTAGCCCAGGTGAGCCTTTCCTCATGAGGACCCTCACCGGTTACATCACCTACAGAATCACCACTTGCGAGAGGCTCAACCTAGACAAGCAGATCGATGGCCAGACCCCTCTAACCATAGTTGACCTGAACAAGAGAATCTGCAACAGGATTCAATGGACTCCTGAGGACTTCAACGTGCGGGGGGGATCAACCTCATGTGCAATCTTTTGCCTCCACTTGGTTGCTAGAAGAAACTTCCCACCCTTTATCGGCCACGTCAAGAAAGGGACTCCCAACGGCCAAACGAGAAGAGAAAGGGGGAGAGATCCAAGAAGAAGAATAATGCCCCTCACCAGGAGGGGAAGACACGAAAATACTTTCAAGGAGGGGGCCCATCTCAACCTCAACCCTGGGCGCCTCACCAATTGTCGTAGGAAGGGGCATCGTGGGGGAACTACCCGCCGGTTCACCGGTTACGACCAACACAGGGGCCACCTCAGCCTGGAAAGTAGCCGTTTCCTGCATCGAAGGGTCTTGAACCCTGGGAAGAGGTATGTCCTCAGTCTGAACACTCTCCCAATGGGCTTTCTTCCCTTTATCCGGAGGAGGAAGATCCGAGGAACGTTTCCGAAGCAGGGCAACTTGTGGCCGCATAACCATCGGCCTATCACAAAAAGAAAGGTGTCCCAGGGGAGGCAGAGAACTCTCCAAACTCTCATCAGAAAAGGAGGATCACGGAACGAACACAGTCAGGATGTTTTTGCACCCATTCTCGCACGATCACAAGATTCGATTCATAAGGACACGGCCCTATCCTTCGGAATCTTTCCCCAATCTGTCCATATGGGAAACTCTCGGCGGTTCACCTAGCCCGCCGGAAACTCCCAACCGCGGTTGAAAACAAAGAAGAACTTGGAGGACCAAGTATTTTACCTTGCGATACTGCTACTCCAAGGTAACCAAGGCATAGGACGCCTTGAAGCTGCATACATTCCCCTTTAGATGCAGCACCCTGTGGGTAAAAAAAACTCGCAGCCAATGAGGTCCGCGTCGTCAAGGTAGGATTTCAACAAAGCTCGCCACCAAATAATGTTGTAGCAAATCAATAACCGACAGGCGTTCGGGTACAATTGAGAAAAGGCCAAACCAAGGCGGTCTAGAAGGTCACGAATAGAGTGAGGAAATGGCAATCTCAAACTGTATGAAAACATAGAAGGATATAGGACGATTTTATTGGAGTGGCCCTCTACATCAACGACGCCCTCATGATCAAGAACTTCAAAAGAAACAGATTTTAGCACTCGATTAATCAAGATATACACAAATAAAAATGTTGCGTTGTCTTTGGAATGAGTGTGAGGTATAAAATGCCTTTGCCTATTCTAGTACTCTCGTACACGTAACTTTCAGGTGTGGTCCGGACGTGTCGTTATATGCGTTGTAGGTGACTCTTTCATCAGTTCTCTCACCTAAAGAAAGCCCACTCTCAACGGTTGATTTGCAGTTTAATTGGTGCTTTCTCCTTTTTGTAGTAACAAATGAGAGGCTGACATCATGATCACGTTTAAATATTAAGTTGGGTTTAGTTAAGTTAGTTATATTATGAATAATAATATTTTATACATTCTATTAAAATGAGTTTAATTTTTTTAAATTGAGATAGATTTAACTAATAATTAGGTTGAGATGAGTTTAATTTATTTATAAAAAATTAAAAAAATAATAAATCCTAACAATAATTAGTATGAGATAAATTGAGTTTAATTCAATAATTAAATTCAACCTAATTTTAATTTTTCATAAAAGAAATCAGCTTTTGTTAGAAATTAAGAGAGAGAAGAAGTAGAAGTAAAGTAGACATTTATCTAATCATCCTCGGATCTAATCGCCACGTGTGAGGATATAGAAAGATTCAAAATGTTGGAAATGATAGAGACCCGGGATTTATTGCACTCCCATGCCCATTGATGAACAATAAACATTTTGAAAAAGTATCTCCTCAAGTTGTTGCTAGTCGAATCTGAAAAAATATTAAGAACGATAGGCCCAACTTTCAGGTTGGATTGGGAAAGATTATCAATCTATCTTTTATTTTATCTTAAATTTTAAAAATTTTTAAATAAAATATAATAAATAATTCAACTTTTTCAAATCTCAAAATAATATTATTCTTAAAAAATAATATTCTAATAATATTTTATTTAACTTTTAACGTTCATCTCAATTCATTATCCAAACAAAACCTTAATAGATTTGTTTTTCTGTCTTTTATGTTTGAATAAAAAGTTTTAGTACAAATAATGAGAATAAAAGATAATGATACTCTTGTGCTTTCTTTACTACTGCATTAATATTATCTAGATGTTTTTTCTTTTTATTCTTTAAATCTAGATTAAAAATCTTAGAATATGAATTTCTTACATGATTTAAAAGAAAATGAATTCAATTAATTAACGTAATTATGTAAATTAATTAAAAATAAATTTAATTTTATAAAAATTTAATCGCCAAGAGAGTAAAATTCGTTGCAGTGATATACATGTGAAATGAATTGAAAGTCTTGAAATTCCCATGGAACAACTGCAACGGTGTTCAATTATTCTTGAGATGATAGGTTGGTGGCCGGCAGCGGCTCAAAACTTTATGGCACGATCACTTTCGTGGGACAGTCACTGTTCATTCACTTGGAATTGAAATATTGTCCACATACGAAGGAAGTTATCTTTCAGCGTACGTTTTAAATGCTTTGACGTTTCAGTGTTTGGGACATTTCAGTTTTTTAATGGAAGTTTCTTTTTTAATGGATGGGACATTTGGGTACATGCCCATACTTTTGAATGTGGTCCAATATTTATATATTTATATATATATATATATATCTTTACATACTCTCTTATTGAGTTCAAATTAAATGTGCAATAAAGAATAATTAAGAAGGTGATGGCAACATATATACGTGCAAAAAAATGTAACTACCAAAATTACTGTAAAATAATAACTACTTACTGATCAGTAACATCTTATTCAATTGAGATATTTAATTGCCTAAGTTGAATATAAAATTTCAGAAAAATAATTATATTTGAAGATCTTTATATCACATGATATCATATATCCACATATTATAAATTTTAAATATTTATCTATTTAGAGAATTGAACTTCTAATTCGACAATAAAATTAGAAATGATCTATATTTCATTTTATTGACCACTTGGTTTCGTATAAAGATTGACTTTAACAAATTTATCCTACACACTAGTGCAAATAAGTTTTTTTGTTTTTCTTTTCTTTTTCTTTAAATATTTTTTAAACATCTTTAACTATTAAGAAAATATATATAAATTCACTAATAGTCGGCACATTTGTTTAAAAATAATATATATATATATATAAAATATGAGTCGGCAGATTTGTTGAGCATATTTGGGAGCCATATTATCATTTTCATATTAAAAATATGACGGATGGCTATTTTGTAATATTTTATATTTTTATCTTCTAAAAAACCAAAAGGTTGGTAGCTTGCGGAGGAACTACCGTGACTTACGGCAACAAGAAAAACCCTAGAGGTAAATGAGAGAGGTGGTTTGTGGAGGGTGGCGGCTTCTGGTGGACGATGGTTTGTGGATGGAGCTGCTTCTGTGCGATGAATTGTGAAGTGAAAACTTACAAGTATGTAGTGTTTACCAATAATCTTAAGACAAAACGCGTATGCTGTGGGTCTGATACAAGATCTGGGCTTAGGCTTTCGGCCGAAACAGTTAATAGGCCCACGTCTAGCAGCGAATAAGGAATAACGAGTGGGCTTTTTCTCTGAATTTTGGGCCTTGAATCAACTTTAAAAAAATAAATCAACTTGGATAAAAATTTTCTTAGCCTATAAAAAGATTTTTAACCTCATAATCAAACCCAAACTTAAAACAAAAAGATAGCCTGCCTAAATAATAAAAAATTAAGCCTGCAATACATTCTAAAAATTTATCTGAAATTTCAAAAGGGATTTTCATACAGAAAAACCCAAGAAAATTTTATAAAGCTGGCTGGGTGCTGAACCGGGTGTTACATGTACAAATAAACACTAGTTTACATGACACGTTTATTAAGACATAAAATATAAATATATATATATTTATATATATGGGATAGTTTTGCAGATCAATATATATATATATATATATATATACATATGGGATAGTTTTGCAGATCAATATGCTTGGGTTATCGGCCCATCTAATTTCCATAGCTCTTGTGACTTGAAACCACAGTCAATACACTAAAGACTAAAGTCAGGTTAGGTGGAATATAAAAGTCAACTATCCTCTTTCTAAGTTTTCAATGAGTTTCTTACATAACTCTATCTGTTGTCATCATAAAAATTATTTTATTTTTGCAAATAAAAGTATATATATATAATATATAAGCGCAGTTACATACACAACTATTTTAAAACTCTTTTTTTTTTTTTTAAAGAATAGACGATATTTCAATTTTATTGATAAATTCAAATGACTTGTGACGGATGAATATATACCTTATACAAAAGGAAAAAGGAGGAACCATTTGACAACTCTACAGTAAAATAATAATTTCTTTTAATTCATAGACCAAAGTAAAAGTAATAGTAAACAAAAATTTAAAAATAATATTTTATTTTTGTATCATATACATATTTTTTCTCTCTTTAATTTCCAAAATTCAGAAATTAAGGGGTGAATGACCTTTATTAATTAATTAATTAATATAGTTTTAGATCATATAGTTTTAATTAATTATGACCTTTATTAGTCCTCCAATATTTTAAAGCAGTCCACAATGTGCAGCTAGCTAACCATTATTGCAAGACAAAGGCTTCCGGTTTGATTCCATGGGGGAAAAAAATATTATTAAAAAAAATCCCCCTTTGACTTGACTGCGACCTTTTAGGTTTTAGAGCATAAAAATAAAATAAAATAGTGATCCTTCATTTTCTTTATATGATCAGAGAAATTTGTGAATTGAGTCTTTGCACCCGAACCAAGTGATCATCAAACGAAAATAGATATTTTCTAACTTTAATAGACCCATCACGTGACAGGATAATTTTTAAGAGTAATACTATATATACTTATAATTTTATATATACAACTCATTTTATCAGTTTTCTTTTAAAATTTCAATTTTAAATTTTAGATTTCATAATTTTCTGCATATCAATAATTGACACGTAAAAAAATAAGTTTTTTATAAGTTTTTCTTAAGAGCACTCTCAATAATTTATGTATCTTATACTTTAAAATATATTATCAAAACTTATTTTTTTTTATTTGATATACTAACTTTTACAATATACCATACATCAGTTTATCTATTTTTTCTTTATATTATATTATTTAATAGTTTGTTAAAAAAAAGTACAAGGAGAGAGAAACTATTGTGGGAGATAAAGTACATGAAAAGAGAATAAATAAATAAAATATTTTTACATTTGTGTACAGTTCATGTTAAATATAGTTGAACACTGTAACGAAATGTAAAGTAGATTTGAAAATAGATGATCCGTTGGAGGCAGTTTTAAGCTACTTTTCTTCAAATTTTACATAAAAAATGAGTTTTACAAAATATATTGGAAGTGCTCAAAACATGAGTTAGTGTTTTTTTTTTAATTTTTAATATTGTTCATCTAGAATATTTGGACGGTGCGTGGCTTTTAATGATTTTATTTTATTTTTCTCTACATTGAACCATATATCTATTTCGATCAGGCAATTAATTAAAGAAGATTTCAATTGAACGACAAGTTATTATTAGATACTTATTTTTTATCTTTTTACTACGTAGTTACTTACGACGTTTATTCCTCGTATATATAGTACCAATAATATTACTTTGATCTTGTTCTTGTCTTTGAATTCAATATATATAAATTGGACAACATTTAAAAGTATGGGCATGCATGATGTACCTATTGAGGGTACAAGTGCTACACAATTATTTTAAAAAAGATTGGTGAAGTCTATTATTAAAAATAATTTTTTTATTAAATCATATATTTATTCATTTCTTTTAAAAAAAATTATACGAATATGAATTTCACGACTATAAAAAAATTTTTTATTTTCATTTAAAATGCATGTGAACGATAATTTTGTTTGTCCATGGACAAATTCAACTCATAAGTGACTGTCCGGCCATGGAAGTCATGATCATCGCATAGACTTTTGAGCCGCGCACAGCCGGCCAACCTAGCCATGTCAACATCGTCAAGAATAATTGAACACCGTGGTGCAATGGGAATTTCAGACGTTTTTTTCAGACTTTAATTCATTTCACATAGGGTTCATGCTACTGTGCCATCAAGTTATTATCGTCGACATAACCGTTAGTTTATTTTACTTTTTTGTGAATATTTAAGAAAAGAAAAAAGAAAAATACATAAATTTATTAGCATATAATAACTTTTTTAAATATTTTAAAAAATTAAAATAAAATAAAATATACTAACCATCAAATCAAGAGAAAAACTAACATTTTCCTTTATATATATATATATGGGTCACGCTACTCTGCCGCCCAGCGTTTTCTGCTGGGCGTACCGCTTAGGCGTTTTTTTTTTTTTTTTTTTTTTTCACATTTTTTTAATACAGTTAAATATTTTTAAAAAATAAAAAAATACACCAATACACTTAAAATCACTTCCTTAATCACTAAGTAAAAAAAAAAAAAAAATTTTTGACCAGCGGTTAATTTGAGCGGTCAGATGGAGAAGGCATAGAAGCTTTATCCATATATATATTGTCAGTTGTCTCTATTTTCATATGAAATGAGATGAGTTGAGATTAAAGTTAAAAAATTAAATAAAATATTGTTAGAATATATTTTTTTAATATTATTTTTATTTTAGTATTTAAAAAAATTGAACTGTTTATTTTATTTTATGTAAAAATTTAAAAAAGTTATAATAATTAGATGAGATGAGAAAAGTTGAGATGAACTATGAAAACAAACGAGATTATGCCATGTTTAGATATTGAGATTAGATCAGATAAATTTAGATGATAGTTGAAAATTGAATAAATTATTGTTAAAATATTATTTTTTAATATTATTATTATTTTGAGATTTAAAAAAATTAAATTATTTATTATATTTTATGTAAAAATTTAAAAAAATTATAATAATGAAATGAAATGAATAAAACCGTTGAGTCGTTCTACACCCACCGCTGGGGGCTCCCGCTGGGAGTTCCCGCTAGGCCATTTCAATTTTTTTTTTTTTAATTCATATCATTTTTTTAATATTTTTAAAAAAAGAAAAAAATTTATAATATTATTAAAAAATATATTCTTAATTATTAAGTAAAAATAAAATAAAAAATAAAAAAAGAAAGCAGTAGATTACAGCGGGATCGCCGAGCGGGATCCCTAGCTTTTTCCAAAACCGTTTTGTATCTAAACAGCGTATTAGTTGATTGACAGTACCCGATGTCGACAGATCATATTGTGACATATATGCAGCATACATTTGGATTTCAATATCATTAGTGCTGCTGGGCGTCGACTTTGCCGCAACATGATGAGCTAGCTTACTAGCTTCTATTTTTAATTTTTTACCAAATCTACATATTGTCTCCTAATTAACATTAAAAAAATTTCCAATTAAATTATTAGTTTTGATGACGGATTTTGCACACCAAATATTCAACACAGTCACATGCAAGATAGTAAAATTGGGATGTTTTGGAGAATCTCTAATGTCAAAATTAGTATATTCCTTCTTAAGATTTCTCAGTAGAATTAACCAACGTAAAAAAGAACTCTTATAACCTAGTGTTGAGCTTTAGTACTATCTGTCAGGGAGAACATTCTGTGTCTAGTGTTAGGGTTCAGTCCCTCACGTATGAGTGTCATGTCGTAGTCTTTAATGCGGCATGGCTTCTTGGGCAATGCCTTAACGGCGGGTGAGTGGTACGTCCACTCTTCGTGCATTTTTGTCTGGAACAGGGGAGTCAATTATGATCTACATCCACACCCATGATCTAATCCTTTAATGCGGCGTGGACTTCTCGCAACTTGCCTCTGTTGGACGTGTCAGTTCAGGTTGTTGTCCACGTTGGCACCTTTCTCACGTGAGGGGTGGTACTTCGAGTTGAATGTTTCAGTAGCTTTGTTAGTTGGGGGATGCAAAGAGAAAATTCCTCGATATATACTTTGAGGATGTAAATTTATTTTTTGTTTCCCGAGTAATTAATAATTTTAAGAAATGAAGTTTTTCATTTCATTCATTCCATGCATGCATTAACTTTAAATTATAGTCTATCTATATGTGAATTTTTAAAGAAATTCGAATTATTTTTAGAGTGTTTAATTAGTATGTCTTTCACAATTTAATATCACAAGAATCTAACTGCAATAATTTAATACAAATTGCATGTGCAAATCTCACATCGCTTCCACAAACCTTGGGCTAACAAACATAGATCATGATGACATGATCACCCATTGAATCAGTAGTGAGCTGGTTCAATAACAAACAAAACCAAAAAAAAAAAAAAAAAAAAAAATCTTAATAGGGCACCCAATGGTAGCTTGACCCTTCTCAATTGGTAGTCCTTACTCTTGGTGGTATGCTCCTAGCTAGCTCCATGTCTAAAGTTTGATTCTTTTGAGTGCAAGTAATTTCTATAGACCATCGATCAAATTGGAGAAACTTTTTCTTGAATTACACGATATGAACTTATGTAAAACTCCTCATGATTAAAGACGTGCACTCTCAAAATTAGTCGAGATTCTGTTCTCGAACATCAATTAATGCCAATAAAAAATATGGTAGCTTGACCCTTTTCCCAACGTCACATATGGTTAATTTAGGTGCGATTTGGATAGTAAGATTATATGAGATGATTTTAGATGAAAAATAAAAGTTGAATAAAATATCATTAGAATATTAATTATTTTTTTAATATTATTATTTTTTTAAGATTAAAAAATTTGAATTATTTATTTATTTTATGTAGAAATAAGACCCATTCAGACGAGCCTAGTATTTAAACTACCAAACAAGAAGACCATATCTTTCTCTGCTTTAATATAACAATCTTATATATGATGCCTGATGATTGATTAGTCCTTTGACGTGAGATTTTAGCTAATATATATGCATGCACCGCAAGTAAGATCATCATCGATCTGCATTTTGCACGTCCAATATTTAACTAATTTTGTGCATACTTGTATGAAGAAGCCTAAAAATATTTTATATATATAAATATTATTTATATATACATAGTAATTAACAGCTAATAAACTATTGTTTTAACTTTTCTACACCTACCACTACTTGAACTACCTTCCACGGCACCAAACTGAAAGAACTAGTACGACCAAACTCATGGCCATATTTTCTTGATCTGCCAAAACTTCAGAAAAGATAATATATATAGAACAATTAATATTAATATTAATCATTCAGTACTTCAATGAAAAACCATTTATTGTGCTCAAATTAATTATTTTTATTTTTGTTTCAAACCCTACTCCGTACCGAAAACTATTTTAAGTTATTTTTTGTTTTTATAATTATTTTTAAAATTCACGTATGCCAGTGTCAGTATCAGCCATTGAATTTATTAATTTAGAAATAAAAACTAACCTAATACTTATTAAATAATATTGTCACATGGGTACAGTGTGATGAAGGCGAGATTAAAATATATATATATTTATATATATAGAATTTAACGCAACTCCATTAATTAATAAAGCGAGAATATATAATTTACGCATGTTACAAGTTCTGTTTTGTTTTTTGTTTAGCTAATCTTAGACATGTACAGCAAGCTTCACTATATTGTCCATTCCTCCAAATTAATAGAGAGTTATTATAAAAAAATTGTTTATTTGTAACTAGTTATTTTCAGCGAGAATGATTATTTTCTGTCAAAATGAATATTTTTATCATAAATAATCCGTCACAAATGCTTATTTTTCTTGTAGCTAGTTGCATGTAGTACTTCATTTTGGAAAATAAAGTAATTAATTGTAGTTAGAGCATAATGTCCTTAGGAAAATATATTATAATTTTCCTTAGTAATTAAATTATTAATAACCACGTTTCGTTGACTCTTATATATAAAATTAGATATTGTACGTATCTTCTTCTAAATACATCTATTATTGCTTAGCTAGCTATATATTGATTTGACCGATGATCACAAGATATTTTGCATCCCCTTATTATTTAGATAATGTGAATGGTACTCTTCACAATTATTTAAAAATAAAATAATATATATATATTTGCTAGGACGAATCAACAATAAATTATTCTGAACCACAGATCGATCGTATCAGGTTGCAAAATATAAAGTGAAAAAGTTTTGGGAGAAGTCATTGTTCAGCTACTTTTGTATATAATACGCTGATTTCATCCAAACTGTCTATCTGTTAAAATTAAAATTATAAAAAAAANATAAATTTAAAATCTAAGTAAAAAAATTATTTTTATAATAATAAATTCTTTTTTTTAAAGAGTATGCAAAACTTGCATACCTTAAAATTATATCTAGTGTTGTTTATTTGCAAATACAATAGATTGCTAAGGAAAAAAATCTCATAACATTAATGCCCTCGCATGGCATTTTCTTGACACTTTCGTATGGTTAACATATAAATTAGATAAGTAATTTATATATTTATATGATATCAGACTAGTAGAAGTCTTGAATTCGAATCTTGATTCTACACTTCAATTCATTTAATTAAATATTTTATGTATTGGCTCACTTATTGAGGAGAGCCTGGCTAGTCTGTGAGATGGTATTTAGATATAAATTAAATAATAAAATTTACGTTTTTTTTATTATAATTTAAATTTTTTAGAAAAGTGGTGATTCTAAATAAACGATATTAATTTGGCAAATTGGATTAATATTTACTGGCCATGACCGGCAGACCAGCACATGATTGTACGTGCATGACCCACACGTTGTTGCATTAATCTCATGGAAAATGGTTAGTGTCAAAAGTCTTCGAGCTGGTATACTTACTATTATTGGCATTTAAGGGTACCTTTAATTAGGTCGACCGGATTGACCTTATTAGCTAGTGTAAAATCATGTAATCACTGGCCGATTCGATCTTTTGTATTATTGAAAAAAAAAAAAGTTATATTATTCAGATATGAATGGGGCTTTGTCTGATCATGTTGAAAACAGAGATGGGTCTCGGCGTTACAAAGCTAACTAACCTTGTTCACACGAGATCCTTTTGACTTTTTCTACTACTGCGCTTTGCTTTCACGACTATTGACCACGAATATATATATTTTTTTCACAATTTTCGTTTTTTATTTTTTTTATTGACCACGAATATATAAATATATATAAATATAAATATATAAATATATATAAATATAAATATATAAATATATATATATATATATATGCCACTGATCAGATCTGCAGCCTACCATAGTAGAATAATGAGAATTGACTCAACCAAAAAGGCCCACACGAGACCAAGGAAAATAAAAAACCACTTGTTTTCAAGATCCACTTTACTCCCCCATTCGATAATTAATTAAAGTGGATTTGTAAAATCATTTACTTTTTAATCTATAATGGTCGACTAAGTCATGTAGTACTTATTCTCATGCATGATCCATTCAATATGTGTTTTATATACATATATATATATATTTATATATATGTTTGTATGTATGTGTGTGTGTGTGTGAATGGGCACGCGATTCATCGATTTCATTGATATAATTTCATTGTGCTTTATATATTGACTCGACCAAAAACGCCCACACGATACCAAGGAAAATAAAAAACCACTTGTTTTCAAGATCCACTTTACTCCCCCATTCGATAATTAATTAAAGTGGATTGTAAAATCATTTGCTTTTTAATCTATAATGGTCGACTAAGTCATGTAGTACTCCTCATGCATGATCCATTCAATATCATGTGTTTTATATAAATATATATATATTTATATATATGTTTGTATGTATGTGTTTGTGTGTGAATGGGCATGCGCTTCATCAATTTCACAGATATATTTTCACCTTTTAAAATAATTTTCATAGATGTCGATCTTTTAGAATTTTATTCAAATTTTGAGACTTCACATGCATTTTTACCAATTAATTGAATGGACCCTATAACATTTTATTCAAATTTTGAGACTTCACATGCATAAACTCTAGATCATCATGATCTAAATTAAACCTTAAACTCCATTTTTACCATCATGCTGTTGTACGTTTTCCTTGTTATTGCTACTAATATTCTTATTCTTATCCTTATTAATCAGTATTTATGACAGGGTATAATTAAACAATATTTGATGATCACAAGATCATCATCACTTCTAAGTTCTTTCTTTCTTGGTTCTCCCTTTTGTAGTTTTTTCTTGGTTTTTAATTTCCCTTACTGGCCAGATACATGTTTGTCTTTATCTATATATTAATTTCATTGATTGATACTTTTTCTTGCCTTTTGTGTTCCATGCATGCATGGCTATTGATCATTTGGCCCCATCATATATATGATGTGAACCATACCGAATAAATATAATAGAGAGGTTCTTGTCTTACGCTATATAACCAGGCCAGGAACAGGTACATCATATATTTGAAAAATGACTCAAATTTGATCACATCCAATATTAATT
This sequence comes from Pterocarya stenoptera, assembly GCA_003123785.1. Taxonomy (NCBI): domain Eukaryota; kingdom Viridiplantae; phylum Streptophyta; class Magnoliopsida; order Fagales; family Juglandaceae; genus Pterocarya; species Pterocarya stenoptera. The sequence goes on along the minus strand of QEOT01006398.1, from coordinate 18,943 downwards.
AATTAAGTAGATATCACTAAAGTGACAAGTCTTGGTATATAAAGTCTAAAGAGATATTAATTGTACGGGGGACCATGTAACATGATATATATTAGCATAATTAATTAATTCATTAAATACTGCTAGCTCACATGATGTGTATTATATATGTTTTATATGTAATTAATTCTTTCTAAAATTAGAACATTCAATTCAATTATACAATCAAAGAAGATAAGTTTAAATAAGTTTTATAACTACAAGAAAAATGGGTATTTGTAACCATTCTTTTGCAACGAAAATTGCTATTTACGATAAAAACATAATTGAAAACAGTCATTTCGCTGGAAATAACTGGTTGTAAATAAGCAGTTTTCTTGTAATGTATATATATGTATTATATATGTATCTATTTTTAAAATTAGATTATTTAATTTTTAAACTTATGGTTGCATGGTCTTTTTAATTTAGATCATCATCGTGTAATTTCTTAATTTGTAGGTTTTTGTTTGTCAACATTTTATTATTTTTAATAATTTCTACGTAGTTTTTAATTATGAGCTTGGTTTTTGGGATTATGTATGTAATTCAAGTTCCCGCGTCTTGTACAAGGTGGTATTCTTGCATCATCATCAGTACTGAATATTATCAAATACATGATTCATGAGATTCCATTAACCAATTTGGTGGAATTTACCAACCAAGTATTCAAAGGAGTAAGCCAGCTTTGTTTGACTTTGATATTGCCACTCCTCCATATGAAAGCCTAACCCTTTCAAACTCCAAAACAAACTTGCCTATAAAACGTCATAGCCATCTCCACGTTCCCTCAAACATTAACCTCTTGATCTCATCACCAGAGAAAGAGTAAGACTCACAACATGGAGCATTTCTATCTCTCCCTTCTCCTCCTCTTTGTTTCCTTCGTCTCCCTCTCCCTCTTTTTCCTCTTCTACAAGCACAGATCCAACTTTACTGGCCCAAACCTCCCGCCGGGCAAGACCGGTTACCCCATGATCGGCGAGAGCCTCGAGTTCTTGTCCTCCGGATGGAAAGGTCATCCGGAAAAGTTCATCTTCGACCGCATGACCAAGTTCTCGTCCGAAGTTTTCAAGACCTCGCTTCTTGGGCAGCCGGCGGCAGTCTTCTGTGGCCCAACATGCAACAAGTTTTTGTTCTCCAACGAGAACAAGCTTGTCACTGCTTGGTGGCCTGAATCGGTTAACAAAGTCTTCCCTAGCTCCACCCAAAGCAGCTCTAATGAAGAGTCAAAGAAGATGAGAAAGATGCTCCCCAATTTCCTCAAGCCCGAAGCTTTGCAAAGGTACATCGGTATCATGGACAACATAGCTGAAAGACACTTCGCTTCTGGTTGGGATAACCAAAAGGAAGTCACTGTTTTCCCTCTCGCAAAGAGGTACGCACATACCCAATATTGCTGATATATTCAAGTTTTGGTGCATAAATTCATGTTATAGAATCGTGTAAGAGTTATTTTCTGGAACGCATATACGTGCAGGTATACTTTCTGGTTGGCTTGCCGCTTGTTTATCAGTGTTGAGGACCCAAACCATATAGCAACATTTGCAGATCCATTCCAGGCTTTGGCCTCTGGGATCATCTCAATCCCAATTGACTTGCCTGGAACACCATTTAACCGTGCAATCAAGGCCTCAAACTTCATTAGGAAGGAGCTCGTGAAGATCATTAAGCAGAGAAAGATTGATTTGTCTGAAGGAACAGCAAGCCCTTCCCAAGACATATTGTCCCACATGCTCTTGACTTGTGACGAGAATGGACAGTACATGGCTGAGTTGGATATTGCAGACAAGATTCTTGGTTTGTTGATCGGTGGCCATGATACCGCTAGTGCTGCCTGCACTTTCATCGTCAAGTATCTTGCTGAGCTTCCTGATGTTTACGAGGGTGTTTACAACGGTAAATATGATTGTCTTTTGCTAATTAGCATGATCATCTTAAAACCTTTTCTAGGTCTCATGTGTGATCATTATCTCTTCCATTTTCTTTTCTATAGTAGTGCTCAGACGTTGGTACTGGTTTTCACTAGAGAAAAAAAAAATCAGACGGGTTGATTAGAGAGAATTTTCTAGGCCATCAAACAGAGTTACAACCATGCCTGACATGCCGTGAAAATGTTGTGACATGAATTTTCTCTGTCCAAAAGTTTAATTATAGGTATAATTTTAGGAGTTATTGACCAAGAACCGAATAAAAACTGCTTTTTAAAAAATAAAAATTTAGAGAACTGTTACATGATATACAAAAAGATTATACAAAATAAATCTAGAAATTAACTAATGTGGTTTTATGGGATCTGCTAGATCTACTTTACAATAAAAGTGACTTTAGACTCTAACGTACCACATCAAGNTAAAAACTGCTTTTTAAAAAATAAAAATTTAGAGAACTGTTACATGATATACAAAAAGATTATACAAAATAAATCTAGAAATTAACTAATGTGGTTTTATGGGATCCGCTAGATCTACTTTACAATAAAAGTGACTTTAGACTCTAACGTACCACATCAAACCACATCAATTTGTGGGTCTATTTTTTGTGTAATCCTTTTATATATAAAGTATTTCCCACAAGAAAGGTAGACACATCAATCTACAGTAAAACTTTCAGACATATGGGTCAGCTTGCTTATAAACTTCATGCCAACAACCATGTAGGTCCACACACATGCTACGTACCTTTAATTTAGTCTCCTCTTTGTTTTGGTTTTTCTTTTGTTTATTTCCCTTGATTAATTAAGCCGGCCGGGAAAGAACCTGTATTAATATTATTCTATGGGCCGAGAAAATATTGCATGCAATTATTTATTAGATTTTATTTTGATTAGTCTTCCTTTTTGGCTTTGTTCAGAACAAATGGAGATAGCCAAGTCAAAAGCGCCTGGAGAGGTGCTGAATTGGGACGACATTCAAAAGATGAGGTATTCATGGAACGTTGCGTGTGAAGTGATGAGGCTTGCTCCTCCTCTCCAAGGGGGTTTCCGGGAAGCTCTTACTGACTTTGCCTTCAATGGCTTCTCCATTCCAAAGGGCTGGAAGGTACGTATAATATTATTTTATTTATAATATATAATAACCATCAAACATTTTCAAATTAATTATAAATATTATAATTAATATAATATTTTGAAATTATTTAATATAATTAATTTTGTTCATGCAGCTGTACTGGAGTGCAAACTCTACACACAAGAACCCGGACTACTTCCCTGAACCTCAGAAGTTTGATCCCAGCAGGTTTGAAGGACGTGGACCTGCTCCTTACACATATGTTCCATTTGGAGGAGGACCACGGATGTGCCCTGGAAAAGAGTACGCCCGTTTGGAAATACTTGTTTTCATGCACCACTTGGTGAAAAGGTTCAAGTGGGATAAACTCATTCCTGATGAGAAAATCATAGTTGATCCCATGCCTATTCCTGCAAAGGGTCTGCCTGTTCGCCTTTTCCCTCACAAAGCTTGATCATGATCCGTTGGGTCAAAAACCCAATATTTTAGGTCATGTTCTTCCTACTTCTATGACAGAAGCCAGCTATATAAATATATATATTATATACACGCACATAAGCAGAGCCAACCTTGTAATTTGTTCCTTTTTTCTCTTATGTTCTTTTGTTTTCTTTTTGTATTGGTTTCTGTGTTGTGTTGTTTGGTGGATTTTACATCAACCTCTTATATTTCAGTACTAGATGTATGAAAGATATAAAGAAAATGTATAATGGAGAGAGAATAATTGCATATCAAAGTCTTCCAATTTTTGTATTGGTAGAAGGTTCAAGGTTTTTGACATGACATGACATGATCTCGTGGCAAACGTGCAAGAAATTGGCTTCCCACTTTCATCTCTTGTCCGAATTTTGGAGTCAAATCTCCATTATAAGAACAAGATTGATTTCGTTTGTCGATTCAGAGTACCCAGTACATGGCCCTCTTCATATTCAAACTACCAACTGACCCTACTTTGCACGCTATCAAAATAAAAACAACAAATAATATTTAACAACCAGGAATGAAAATTTTTACAAAATTGAACCTATAAACTGGGATAAATTAATATGATAGGTTAAATTATAAAATTATTTTTATTATAAAATATATATAATATATTATATAAAATCACGTCAATTTATAGATTTAATTTTATAAAATTCTTTTGTGACGGTAACACTTCTCACAACTCATGATTTGATTTAATATAATCAAGTATCTCACTCCCATACTTAGATAAGATTTATGTCAATTTGGAGAGGCTAGATTAAGAAAATATTGAGAACTGATTTTTTTTTTTTTTTTTACGGAACTCCGATTTTGTTGAAAACCCTCCGAAGAAAACCGTGGTAACAATCCAGACACCCGGGATTACATCAAACCTAGGCATCAAAACTATTTGATAATGATAGGGTTACACCTTCTTACTACCCATCTACTACTCTTTTTGTATTTTTTTTTTAATTTTACTAAATGGTTAAGGAAGTAACTATTAGTAAAATTATATATTTTTTTAATTGTTTCTTAATGATTAAGGATGTTAACTACAAAATGCTTAAAACAAAATGACAAAAAAATAAAAAGAACTTTAAATACAGAAATGGATATTAAGAGGGAAGTATCCCTATCACTACCCAAAGAAATAAAGACCCAAAACTATTTTGTACAAACCCAATAAAAATTCTATCTTGACCGAATATAAAGTAAACAAACCCCATCTATCTGTACGCACAAGACCATGAAACCAGCCCTTATCATAATTATCCCCAATAAAATCCAAAGAAACTCCCATGGTACGTACAAAAAATTATCCCCAACTTTTTGACAAAGGAAGGTATGCCTTTCTTTGTCAAAAAATCTGCCATCATATTCGCTTATCAAAAGACAGGTCGATTTGTCGCATTCAACTGAGCATAAGCGTGTAGATGAGCTCCTGAGCATTGAGAATTGATTTGCTATCGTCTATCTTAACAAGGACTGCAAATGTGAAATCTCCAGTCTTTTATTGTTATTATTATTATTTGAGTAAACAGCGTGATGATTTTTTTCCACATCGGCGTGCTTTACCAACTTCCAATTTGAATTTGATTGCATCTTTGAACTTTGACAACTGAGGAATAACTGTATGTTCTGCCTCAAGGAATTGGACGTGGAAAAGCAGTACATCCTGGAAGGAATTATACCGAACAATCAATATTATAACCATTCTTTGGGGATTGACCCCAATTCATAGTGCAAACATCTTTTTATTTTTTTTATTGCAAGTCTCTCTCGCTTCATTTGTTTTCACAATTTCTCTCAACTCATCTTATTTTATCTTATCTAATCATTATAATTTTTTTAAATTTTCACACAAAATAAAATAAACAATTTAACATTTTCAAATCTCTAAATAAAAATAATATTAAAATAATATATTCTAATAATATTTTATTTAATTTTTAATTTTAATCTCAACTCATCTCATCTCATCTGTAAAACCAAACTAATCTTCCAAAAAAAGACAAGGAACAGGGCACTGCATGTGAATTCCGAAAGTTAGGGCTCGATAAAAGAGAAAGTATCACGGTGTGTCATCATCATATTCTTCTAATTGATCAAACAAGCAAAGTTTAAATTGATCGAAAATTTTAAAACTAATCATTTAAGAATTACTCTCGGAACTTGGGACTTTGATAAGCAATGATTGAATTCGGAATGGTGTTTATTAAGATGAAATTTCTATCACTTGCTTTAAGAATTTGACTGTAATGATGATAACATAGGATCCAAAATATATCAAAATGATTGAATTCTGAATGGTGTTTATTAAGATGAAATTTCTATCACTTGCTTTAAGAATTTGACTGTAATAATGAACATAGGATCCAAAATAATTTGGAAAATAATATACATACAACTCTTTTACAATTCGATTCATTTCATGCTAACGAAAGCATGCCACTTCATTAAAATGAATTTCAATTTTATAAAATGATCTTTCATTTAATATAGAGTTGTAAAAGAGTTTTAAGTTAATCATTTTCCAACTAATTATGAACAAAAAATATTCTCAAGTTTCATGTCTCATTTGTTATGATTAAGGGTGTAACAGGTCCGGTTTAGTCCGATTTTGGACAAAATTTGAGATCGAACTAGTATGTATCGATTTTACATTTTCAAGAATCGGTTCCGCACCGGTTAGAGCACTGGCAACGGCATCGGCAAAATGAATAAATGTATAAAATTTGAATAGAATTAGAGTGAAGACGTTGGCATTGGATTAGCTAAAGCTTAAAACTCAAACTTTGAGCTACAATAAATTTATCTTCATCTTCATATTTGAAGAGTCACTATTTATAAGTCTATCCTATTATTTTATTACAAAATATAGCAAATTATTATTTTGGGTTTGAAAATTAGTTTGTGAAATGTGTTTGTTAGATAATTAGGTTGAGAAAAAAAATTAGTTGGGAAACAATTAAATTATTAATGTACTTATGGTTAGTGTAATTGCAAAATATGAAAAAATAAAAATAAAAATATTATTATTAAAAAAAAATATTATATTATTATTTTGATTAATCTAATGGCTAATCCAATGTGGGATTATAGATACAGAGATTTTGAATTTATGAAAAACATGTACTTTTCATCAAATTTTGAAGATAATTTTGATGAAGGCAATACTAATGCTCTTACCCCCCAAATCGATACTTTCAGTTTTATCAGTTTTGGTCCGGTTCGGTCCGATTTTCTAGTTTTAAAATACTATATTATATATTATATAATATATATAATAGTGTATTATAGTATATTATAATATATAGTGATATAGTCTTAGTATAACTATTAATATTATAGACTATAGTGATATAAGATTTTAAAATTTAATATTATATTAATTAGTGATTTGTCATATAATACAAAACTATTTTATATATAATTATATATTATATATATAAATTATATATAATATAAAAAATTATAATATATATATGAACCAGTCGATTAGGTCAGATCCGGTTTTAGAAAAGAAAAATCGAAACCGGACAAATTTTGACCGGTTTTAAGAAAAATAAAACCGGTACCAGACCGAACCAAACTTGATACTAGACCTAACCGGTGGGTTTGGTCCAATCCGGTTTACCGGTTCACTGATTTTTTTTTTACACCCCTAGTTATGATCCTAAGGGTTAAAAAGCTTAACCAAATTAGAATTCAATAATCCTAAAACTTTTGGATCAATGGTTGGATCTTTAACAATTGACATTAAAATAGAGACCACGTCACGAGTTCAAATCATGGAGGAGACGACCTAAAGGTCGGATTAAAATGCCTTAGTACTATGTATGGCCATGATGTTAAGTCATTGAATGCTGATATATGAGTAAAGCTGCCCAAAGGGGAATGATTACCACCGCATCAGTGTCGATAGAGTGGGCCGCCGTAGACATCAGATTCATAAGTATGGTGTAATGTTATGATCCTAAGGGTTAAAAGGCTTGACCAAATTAATATCCATAGTCCTAAAGCTTTTAGATCAATGGTTGAGTCTTTAACACATTCTTACCGTCACTCTAATATTGTAGGGATTCTTCCAATGATTGAATAATATATATATATATATATATATATATATATATAGTCAAATGAGAGAATCAAGCAAGCAAGAAAAGAAACCTAAAATTCATTCACAAGAAAATCATGGATACTCATTTGTAGTTACACCATCGAAACCTGTATATATATGCTGCAAATCTGGATGCCGTTGGAAAATGTATATGGTACAAATAACCACTATGAACAAGGGAACAACACACTAACTCATTCTCTCAGGAAATTCCACAGCTGAAAAAAGGGTCTGGATGTTTTGTTGTCTCGGATATTTTATATAGCAAAAAGCTGGTATGAAACTTTCAGGAAGCATGCACAAGATCACAACTCAAATAAAGCTCCACCAAGATGCACGATCAATGGAGGTTGTGGATTAAATTGCTGAAGATAATCTCAATAAAGACTTAATGCCGTAGTATCGTATCCTAAAATGGCGCAGGAGGACAAACAATCAATGAAACCTGGTTGGCAGATATATTACTGGACACAAGATTACTGCACTCAAGATTGATTGACGTATAGGACCGGTACCAGCCCGGCCATCTTGCCATCCCTCCCAGGGCGTTTCTTTTTCACCTGCAACATGAGCCAGCAGTACATTAGGAAGAAAGACTAATACTAGTAAAACTAATTTCTTATCTCCAGAAGATGGTAACATCAACAACACATTCGAATCATATTCAATTATTTGTAGATTTCTTGCTATAAAAGTTGGTTTTCTTTTTCAATTTTGATCTTCAAACTCTGTACACTTACATAAAACCAGCCATCCACTTCGTCCTCAATCTCTACCTCTTCTCCAGCTGTTAAATTTAACTGCAATGAAAACCACAATTATTACTCGTTCACCTAGAAATTTTATCTAAAAACTATTTGTAGATTAAAGCAGCAGTGAAGTCAACTAACCTCATCATCTCCACCTGCAGTGAAGTCATAGAGTGCCGTTCCAAACTTCGGATTTCCAGATGAACTGCGCTCCTCTTCTCGGGACCCAAAACTTTGTGATCCACGCCCAGCTAAGGGGTTCTCAAATGCATATGATGAAGGCTCTTCTTTTATCTGATTGGACGGAAATCAACGTACAAAAAACATGAAGATTTAGCGACATAAATAACATTGTACAATCAACAACTAGATATATGTTTTTCCTCTTGATACGTATAGAACAAGAACTTATCAAAAAAAAATTATAGAACAAGAAAGTGAAAGCAATAAGACTAACCGGAGAACCTATACCCTCATACATTGAGGTAACACCAGTGGATGGATTGCTAAACCTGCTTGCCGCTGACTTCTCCTGTTATATATAATTGTGGGAGTCGCAACTCAAATTATCTTTTAAACTAGGAGAATTTATTAATAATGAAAAAAAAGTTTTTAAACTGAAGGGGGCGTCTAAAAAATGTCCCATATTGAGGTGGATGCTGTCAACCAGAGATGTCACGGCCGTCTTAAACAGAATCTAATAAGGTGGGTCTTGTTCCGTCCCAAGTACAATTTCAGTTTAGGCTCAATCTTCTGGAACTTATCTTTCCATATTCATTTACTTTAATTATCCACTTTCAATTGAACTAATGTAAAATTGAGGAACAATATGCTCAAAGTAGAAAACAGCTTGGTATTAGAAAACGGTTAACATGCAAGAAGAAAAAAAGAAAGAAACAGAGACTGCATCAAAATCATTATTAGTCATACTGAAGTTTGTGAAGCCCCATATGTGTTTGGCCGTGAACTAAACAATGAAGGGTAGCTCATTCCACCAAAGTGGGATGATATGGAAGATTCAACTGATCCTGTTGACTCCGGCGAAGAGGTCCCAGATGACCTTGCATCATCTTCCTGTGATCCAAGAAAAAGATAAGTTATATAAGTGATATAGAACTCTGATAACAATGGCTGCCGTCGAGCAGTCCTTGTGGATACTACCAAGCTCTAACCAATGCTGAGCCCAACTTCAGTAAGATTTGGGAGAGAACTCATACCTCCCTTTTGACAAGTTAAGAGAGAAACCTTACCTCTAGTTCTGAAGTCTCTAAAAGTGTCTTTGCCCACATATCATCATAACTAACTGAAGGTCTAGAGATGATGTTCTCCTCCTCAACATCAGGAGCATCAACTCCCACACCAGCAAGAAATTCATTAACCTAGCACAAAGTAGAGATAGAAAGATCCTCTTGCTAAGCGGATTGAAATCAAATGAAAAAGATGTACTTACAAATATTTATCAGAAGTTGCTAAATTAAATATACAAAATTTAAAGACTGCTAGAATCCATACAACTTTCTCAAACTCCCACACAAAATATAATAAACAATTCAACTTTTTCAAATCCCAAAGACAAAAATTATATTAAAAAATTATATTCTAACAATATTTTTTTCAACTTTCAACTTTTATCTAATCTCATATCATCTGTGTAACCAAACGAGTTAGGCTCTAACTATTCATCAAAACCTATTTAACACAGTTTTCCCATGTCAGGATGAAAGACAAATATATCAAACAAACTCCACACCAGCAGAGGAAATTATTTATGCAACTAAACACTTAATTTCGTCCCTTTGACTTTATTATCTAGCAAGTATAAGGTCCTTAATCTATTGACTAATGACACATCACTTCATGCATATATTGGTTATGTCAATCTTAGCATGGCAGAGCCCCATGAAAGATTGTCCCCATTTTGTCATGTGTTTATGTGTCTGTGAAATGTATGTAAAGTTCCCATTACAATGCTGAGAAACACGTAAAAATTCTTTTTAGGAGAGGAAGCTAAGAACAGATCGCTCAACTCTGATGCTTAGGCATTTGTATCTTTTAAAAAAATTATAAGTACATAGGCATTAGTAGTTTAAGGATAATACAGTGACCACGTTTGGCTTTCTCTGTTAATAATAATTAAGAGAAAATTCATGTCTATTTCCTAATAAGGGAAAATCAGTTAATCACAGAGGGCCAGAAGCAAAACGCATGGGAGTGTGCTGAAGAATGAGCAAAATGAAAGAGATATACAGCGCACAAGGCTCAAATTGCCCAATTTATGTTTAATAACCAGACAATTCTTACCCTGTTCATTGCCGGTGCATTGTTTCCCAACAAGTCATCATCACCAAGATTTGCAGCCCAAGCATTTACTAGGTCATCATCGAGAGTATCAGGCTCAGTAGCAGCTGGTTTAGATTCATAGACAAGATCAGAAATTCCAGTGGCAACAGCGGGATCATTGAAACCAGCTGATGCACTTATATTGTGCCGTGTGCGATAGATGTCAATAAGTTTTACACTGTCATAAGATTTCACGAAAGAAGGGAGAGGGAGGAAGAAGCAAAGACAATAATGAAAAGAAAATATTAGAAACCATATTAAGCATATAATTACAGAAAGACCAGAAAAAATGAAATACAACTAAATCATTTAGAAGAAGTTCTAATCACAACTTCCATAACAAAATCTATACCCAGAGCTTGTAGAGAGAAACCATTTTTTAATGGCATTTGGAAAAGTTCGTCATTATAACTCATTCTTGTGAACATGGCATAAAACAGGATAAATGTAGTACCTTATTGGCCCCAAAGGAAGATACTTTGCTCTTGGAACGTAACAAAACATGGAAACAAGATCCAGCAACTTCTCATGGGTTTCATACAGTTTCTTAAGTTCTTCATCTGTCCATTCTTTTTTTGTGTTGTCATGATTCCGTATTTCCCTGTTTTTCCACCAAAGAATTTGTACGAGTAAAAAGGAAAGATATTTTTTAACTAAGCAGCAAAACAAAGGTCATAAAAGAACAAATACAAAACTTCATTTCTTACTTTATCAAATCATCTTGTGCTCTGTACATTTCATCAAGAACCTTTATCATAGGACTTATTAGAACTCCAAGGCCAGTGCCACTGGCTCCTTGATCTTCCCCATTACTGAGATGCATCTCTGAAAATTGAGACTGCAACCCACCCTGTGCCAAAGTATGTAAGAATTCATAGATCTGTAGCCTAAAAGGCTCACCAGACCTGATTGCCATGGTTGTAAGAGCTTGAGCAGCAATGATTCGAATCTGCGAGGGTCCATTTAACCAGTCCACATAAGAAAAAGGAAAAGAAAAGCAGCAATAAACATTATCTTCTATTTCAAAAAAAACATCTTGGTAACAAATATGATACTAATCTAGAACATAAAAAACTTATGCAGTTAGGGCAGTTAACATTCCAATTAAAGTTTTTTGGACACCAGTTCAGAATAGTGCAAGTCATGTTTGCAAAAAGATACAAATTGAAACATATTGACATTTTTTTTTTAATTTATACCCTTGGATAAAATGAAAGGCAACACCTATGGGAAAACTAGTTAATGAAAACCTTACTACATTCTTTGTGCACAATCATCTATATAGCACAGCAAATTAAGGCATGGCAGATTAATGCTCTAAAATCAATTAACATTTTAGTAACAGTAGAAACACTCCATGAATTACTCTAACCCTCAATCTTTGAGCATGTGAGCCCATATTAGAAGGATGGTGAGTTCTATCACCCCACCAACCATGTTTAGAATACTCAATTGTGGTCCCAAGATAAGTGAAGTAAGAAAGCCACCATTGGATGATTATTCAAGTTTGAGTTTATACCTCCCAACTGCCACTGAAGGCACACCTTTGAAGCCGAGTCAATGCACCAGCTAGAGTAGGGTTACGGGAACTGGCAGCAGCAACCATTTTATCTGCATCTAACATCATTAATGCTGTCCCAGGTGGGGTTGCAGATTCCCAAGCATATTCAGACGCAGCATAATTTGCATTTTCTCCAAGAAACCATACCTGCAAGTATATTCATTTCCAAGCATATAAGTAATAACATTGCAACAACTATAGCCCTATGATGATAGGATTAAAGAGAGATGAAGAAGTTTATTGGTCAAATAGGAAGCTTACTGCTGCTTGTACTAGCCTCTGTAATGCCAGTGCCGACTTTGGATCAGATGCAGAAACACTGTCCACTGATGTAAGCCCCAACATTGACCCAGGTTGCGGCGGTGGTAGATCAAGTACAATAGTGACTGCCTCCAAAGCTGTGTGTTTTCCATCAGGACCAGCCCCAACAAGGCATGTCTGAAATGGAATCATAAAGCATATGAATGTCATTTCTGGATAATTTCAAAGAAACTACTATTAAAGCAAAGGGCACGAGGCAAGTAAGAAGGCAATTGTAAAAAGGAAGAATGAAAACAGCAAAGAACAAGAAAAACCACTGGTGTAACTAGAATTTACCAAAGTATTCCTTTGCCATAAGTGAGATTATTTTTAATAAAATTAGAGTTTCTGTCCTCTTTCTAAAAAAGGACTAGAATATACCAAGGCATCTGGATGACTAGTTGCATTACATGTGCATCTGACCCAACAAAGTGATCTGCATACTCCGCTTCAATTTAAATGTATATCAGAGCGATGATGGTTATGATTATAACAAAAACACCACCACCACCAATGACAAGTTTTGAGGGGAAGAGTTTTTTGCAGCATTATTTTCTTTGGCAGACAGAGATTCCCAAATTCTGCCCTATGTCACATAAATCTTGATCCATTTATTAGCAGCAATTGCAAATGCAAGGACAAGACGGGATTTTTTTTATAAGTAGGACAAGATGGGATTTTGAAGAACCAACTGTAAAATGCAAAATTTTGCAGTGGGAAATTTTCAATTGTATTTGGCTGTTCTGAAAACTGAGAGTTCTTCTACTGCTTCACGATGAGGACAACTATCCTCATTTAGAAATTTTCAAGCCTACGGTTTTTTGTGTTGCTTGGTCAATTAACACCTTAACCCTACCCGCACTCGGTAGGCAAAAAAAGGAGAATGAAAGTAAATGCATGATCATTTGCCTCGACCAAACAAAATGCTTGATTAAAAAGTTCTCAGGAACAAGGTTTTGAAACATGCAGGATAAACAATAGGTTGCATCATTGATATCTTTCATCAAATTTTTGTCAACATTATCCAAAAATATTCTCAAACAAAGCAAAGGCAGGAATATATATCATAAACACATAAAACATTAGAAAAGTGAAAAGAGAATGAAGTCATAAAGACGGACTGTATTATTGTAGGTGAAGAATGCACGAAAACCTACTTTCCATAGTAGTTGTAACACATCAGCATCAATCTTCCCAGGAACTTTAGTAGCAAAAACCCTTGCGATCTCAAGAAGAGTGACAGCCATATCTGGAGTTGCCTGATGAAGCAACAATAGATCTTATTACAAAATAAATTTTATAACAAATGGGAACATAGTATCACCTCGGTGCACAACATAAAAAAGGAACAAAAAATTCTTTGAGAACCATTGATTATACAACAGAAGAAATTACTCAAACACGGCATTCATAACCAGCCTCCTACTACAACTCGTACTTCTCTAGAATATATTTATAACCTTGTCCCAAGTTTCTACCCCTTGATAAATGTACAATAGCAGAAAACTTCATAAAAATCTAAACTCAATAATATCAAAGAAAATGCAAAGAATAATGGCTTTGAAATGAAATTTTCATACCTTCAGATAATAAGTACGACTTACATCCATTACATACCTTAAAACGAGCATGCAATGTAAGTAAAATATCATTCAATAGTGTTGCTGGCCAAGCTGGATCAGAGAGCTCTGATGCAATAATTGATTCCAGTTCATCAAAGGAATCATGCGGGCTTTGCATCCAGATCAATGCCTTGATTACCATAGCTCGAACGTAAACACATTCGCATGCTACAGTTGTACGCACTACTTCCATCAATGAAGCTAATAAGCCTGCAACTGTATCCTTGCCACCTGTTCCATTTGATAGAGAAGATGTTTTTCGGGTATCTACGAGCGAGTGAGAATGAAATGTAATTAGACAATTATCCACCAAATAGCCTAAACAAGCCCATTTAAAAAAATATTATTCAAATATAACTATTTCAAAATGAACGCAGACTATGGGTCAAACTTATAATTCTTTTTTTTACTATTGGCGCCAGGTGTCCGAGAACAGCGTCCCAACTAATCCCGGGGGCGCACAGGCCCTTGGTAAGGAGTTTTCTACAAGTGCACATCGGGCAATTCAAAAGAAAAATCCCCACCAAGGCCTTTACCACTTAAACCAACCCCTAGGGGTTCAAACTTGTAATTCAAAATAAATTATCATAAAAAACTATTTAATCAACATAAACCAACACCTGTTGGAACTAAAAGAGTGCACCATTTTAAATAGCTAAGAGAGTGAAACTATCACAATTTTTAATTGAAACTATACAGCAATTATGAAACCTGAAAAGATGGAACAATACTAAGTCACTGGTATAGATAACAGTACCCCAATGGACACTGAGTTACCACAAAGTCACTGGCATGGATAACAGTACCCCAATGGACACTGAGTTACCACAAAGATAACAGTACATTCCCTTTAAACCCCAATAAATAGAAAAATTATGGATCCTATTTAACCTTGATACTGAAAGCCCATTCAAAACTATATATCTAACTATTTAATAGTGCATTTGCCGATTGCAGAAAGAATAATTCAAACTACATAAGTCCTGCTCATTTATCAATAACAAATTATGCCAAATATATCATCTAAGGTGATCCAATCAGTTGCTCCATATAATTTTCATATAATCATTTTCACATAATCATGTGTAATATAAAGAAATACTGAACTAAAGATGAATCTAAACTAAAGATAACATAAACCAATTGCATACTAATTGCACATAGGCTTGATGAAATAATGCTATGGAGGTGGAGAAAATACTAATTTTCCGGAGGATCAGCCTCAGTATTTTCCCCACCTCCATGATATACCATCTGCATCACTTGTGTACAACAGTTAGGGACATCAAACTACCATGAGTAGAATAGAATTAAACAAATTTCAGTAGTAATGTCAACCACTATGGAGGACAAACCAAGTAATCCATATAAAACCAACCTAAAACACTAACAATAATAAACTATGCCCAAGACGCCATATACAGCTTTCACAGGTTAATAATCAGGATCCATTGTGACTTTATATACGTAATTGCTATAGAAGAGATGGACCAGAAAGCAAATAATAAAAAATTACTTTCCGGGCGTGTGTTCTCATTAGCATCTGAATCGTGCGAGTCAACAGTATCCGCAAATGTATTAACATGAACTCCTTCATCAATATCCTGCAAACCTACAGCAAAAGCAGCAGCCCGACTTTTCCCCATCTCCTGCACAACTCTAGATGCTGCATGAAGTACTGGCCTAGAGGAATTACGGAAAGAACTCTCCAATCTGAATCATGGCAGGAACCAAAAAATAAATGAACTTCAATTAAAACAGCCAATGCACGTAAAAGTAGCCACTGACAAGCTATTTCACTAAATTTGAGAACACCTCCTGTAGAACCTTGCAAGATAAAATTTCTAATATCAGATAGAAAAGGGGAGATGTTTCTACCTTCTCATTACAAGTTTTATAAGGGGTTGTGGACGCCTTGTCTTTTGAGATTTATCTTTTTCCTTTGATGTCACAGATGGAGCTTCTGGCAACTTGAGGATCTCCCTGGTTAAACGGTACCAACCAGCAGCTCGCTCTTCAGTCCTACATTAAGCAAATGCAAGGAAAAAAAATTACAAAATTTTAACTAGGAGCGACTGTAAGGAAAACATATCCCAGTAAATACTAAAGCAGCTTGACAAAACTGCATGCAATGCTGTTCTAACCCCATGAAAGATGAAAATGTATAACATGGAAATGCAGGAAGAATAATGCTTTGAGATAACAAAACAAACCTTTCTGTGTTATCGTACTTTCCCAGTACACATAATATTGCTTCAAAGCAGACTCTCTCGCTAGGATCCAGGAGGAGTTGATATAGTACCGAGTTGAACTGAGATTTTATATCCGGCCTCTCTATTGACAATATTTCAATTAACCTATCATCTCAAACATATTGGACAGAACTAATAATTGAAATTTAAAAATTTACCATTACTTACCATCTAGTGCTCGAGCTCTTGCTATTGTATGGCACAATTTGGCTAGTGAGACTCTAGCAAGAACATCATGCAAATGCAAAACATCCTGCAAAGCACCTGCTTCGTACAACATCCAAAAATGGTAACGTTTCACAAGAAGCTGGGCCAAATAACAACTCAAGTAAAACATGAAATAGAGATAGTTGCAGACTCCAATTAGACTAGAAATCCGTTTACTGAAAAAGTAACTGTGACACATCTTAGAATAGACTAAGCCCCTAGCAGAAGAATCAATTCATTGAAGAATCAATTTCTCTGAGTCTCAGAAACTTCAAAGAGCATAAGAGTCATTGTCCAAGTTATCAATACTATGAATAAACTAAAGGAGGTAGTGTTTAAAAAGTGTGCTTTTTAAGTAACAAGAAGTAATATCAAAATACAAGAAGTCTCATTGCACTGGGTGTATACAAAAAAAA
>QEOT01006395.1:94526-136591 GCA_003123785.1 Pterocarya stenoptera | reverse complement strand
TTATTTGACTTTACCGTTCCGCTGCGTATTTTATTGTACACGTGTTGCATTGCACACACTCAGCACATGTCGATGGGGTGCGTGACCGTGTTGTCATCATCCCTGACGTCACGATTCCCGAGGCTTTTTGTACGTGGGAGTCGGGGCGTCACAGTTTCAAATATGGATATTTACAAAAATGCCCCTAGACTTTCAAAAATTTCCACTAAGGCCATAATTTTTCACGAATTTCTAACAATCTCCAAATATAACCAAACTACATAAACCTCAAATTTTCCATCTTCTAAAATCATCTATGCTCTTAGAATTCTAAAAATCAAAAGGTAATTAGCCCAAACACACTCAACCCGTGACATGCACTCTAGTTGATGCCTAAGTGTAATTTCAACTATTGATCCCTATGAATGCATGCATATTCAATTTTATTTAATAGTGCATAGTCAATATAATCCTTAATGGCATGTTAAAGTTTAATCTTGGGTGAACAAGTTCATCCCAACACTTAATGGCATGATGCCTTGCCATGATGCGCTGGGTATAGACCCGAAAGCTGGGAGATTTTCATTTTTTTGTTTGAATCCCTTTGGTTTATCTCCATGGTTGTTTTGTGTACGTACCAAGTTACTTATTGAAGACTTTTTCAGGTAGTAGAAGGTGGAGTGTTGGCAGCCATGTGATGATGAAGGTGCAGCTCAAAGAAGAGGGTGCGACGGAGGGTGGGTTTTTTCTTTCTGAATTTATGTCCCACAAATGCCATCTTGTATCATAAATAATCAATGTTCTAGTAGGCCTCAGTAGCATGTTTGAACAGCACAGCTAGCCTCATTCACCCATTCGAGACGAACCCAAGACGTAACATCCGACCATCTGAATCTTTCTTCCTATGAAATGGAGGGTGGTTGCTGAGTGGAGTTGTGCACAAAAGCCATTCGGTTTTGGCCCTTCATGGGGGATGACTTGGATCAAATTTATCATGATTATTTGAGGGGCTTATGGGGATTGGAGGAGGAATGAGGTTAGGTNAGCACAGCTAGCCTCATTCACCCATTCGAGACGAACCCAAGACGTAACATCCGACCATCTGAATCTTTCTTCCTATGAAATGGAGGGTGGTTGCTGAGTGGAGTTGTGCACAAAAGCCATTCGGTTTTGGCCCTTCATGGGGGATGACTTGGATCAAATTTATCATGATTATTTGAGGGGCTTATGGGGATTGGAGGAGGAATGAGGTTAGGTGTTGTGGTGGCTCAGCTAAGATCACAAATGCAACTAAAAAGCAATATCAATCGGTTGCCATCCAACTAGCCTTTGGGTGCAATCGGTTTGGGGTATTAGTATTATTATATTTTTAATATATTTTAGATGTACAATGTAGTGCAAGACTTTTATTTTGAACTCTTTAAAGAGAGACTAATTAAGTCTATTTTAATTAAATGGTATTTTTGCTTTGTCTACTTTAATAGATTTTAATATAATTATGTTATCCAATTTTATATTGTATAGTTGAACTTCTATAATAAATAAGTTGGAGTTTAATGTTTTAGTTGGAGTTATTAAATAAACATTGATGATTTTTTAAACTGATGTTATATTTTAAGGTTATGAGAAGTTTAGGCTTTTGAAGAATTAAAATAGACATTCCAGGTTTAAGTATTGAAATACATGTTAGATTGAGAAGTTATGAGAGTTACATGACAATTTTTTAGGTGACGATTGATTTTAGTTCAATACTGCTATGGAGAAATTCTGATAGGCTAAGAAGTTCAGGTAAGTGGGGTTCCTATGCCAGGCTTTACATAAAAAGAAAATAAACTGGGGTTGATTTATAAAAATGTGCATGATATATTTGTTTTTGAAAAGAAATGTGAAAATAACCTCAGTTATTTGCTCTGCATTACTCATGAGATCCGTAAGAAAGAGAATAGTATTTTTGTCATGACTTATGTAGACATGAGCTAGTTTTTGTGCATTCTATTTCTGATCTGGAAAAGAGCGAATATGAGCCTTTCTTTTTGAAAGTTTTGTTTTGATGAAATAAAGATGTTCTGATGCATGAGATCTAAAAGTTTTGCTGTGAATAAATGAAGATGTTTTGATTCTGTTTATTTCGAACATGTGAAATTATCTGAAACTGTTCAGTATTTGGTTTTTGATATGAAGTGGCATCTAAAAACCTTGGCATGAGATTCTGATTCTGTATTCTAAGTAAATTCTAATTCTGATGGTTCTGTTCTGTTCTGATAAGGCCCAACCACGGCTTATAATAGTGGATACGGCCCTTCCACTGGTTATAATTGTGGTTTATAATCCTACCACAGGGGTTAAACATGGTATATGGCCCTACCACGGGTTATAATAGTGGATACAGCTCTTCCACAGGTTATAATTGTGGTTTCTAACCCTACCACTGGGGTTAAACATGATATATGTCCCGCTGTGATGCTCCAATATGATAAAGATGAGGTCTCAGATTTTGGTATGCCAAAAGATTTTTGAATAAGAATGTTTTTCTAAAAGTTTCATTTTGATATTTTTGTAACATGTTTTGATATTTGCATTCTGAAAGTAAATGTTTCTGTTTCTGCATTCTGATAGTAAATATTTTGTTCCACATTCTGAACTCTGAAAATGCTCATGTTTACACACTAGTATATGTTCTCTGCTTACTGAGTTGTTAATAACTCACCTCATATCTCCGTAATATTTTTTAGATAATTTTGATGCCTTAGCTGGAAGTCAAGAGTAGGAAGTATTAGCATGGTTTGATGATCATAGAGGAATAAGTGCTAGAGGGTACAAGTTTTTATTTGAGAGTCTTATTTAGTAGGTTGATGATTTTATGTTATTTGGTATTTGGAGTTATGGATATTTCTGAATCTTTATGGCGTTTTTAAAGTATTTCATTGATTATTTATTTAGTGTCCTGGTGAAGGAACATATATATTTGGTTTGAATAAATGGATTTATATTTTGATGGGGAATTTCGAGTATATAAACATGTTATGAGAGATGGTTTTAGGTTACAAGAGCTAACTCTACGACTTCTACGGGTCCGAAGCGTTACAGTTGGTATCAGAGCCAGGTTTGAGATTCCGTAGACTTTATAGATTGCAGTTTTTGGAAAATTGAGGATTTAGATTTGATTGGCTTATTCTATAAGCTATAAGACATGACTTAGATATGATTTAAGGTTTAGATTTTGAAGTGGACATAAGTTTGATCGAAAACCAAGTTTGAGATTCTGCATACTATAATAAGAAGTTTGATGAAATTTAAAGTTGAGGTTCTACAGAATAGAACATATGAAGTTTTGGATATCTGTGGATGTAGGAAGTGACTTTAGATTTGAGGTTTAGAAATTTGAGGACTAGGAAATGATTATGTGGAAATTTAAAGGTTTAGATTTCGGGTTGACTTCGTGGAATGAATTTTGGTTAGGAACTGGAGGTTTAGACTTGTGACATTGATGTTTTAGAGAAATTACGAGGCTTGTAAATCCAATGTGGTGGTTAGTTCTTTTTGGATGTACTTGATTGAGATACAATGCATTTGTGACTACAAGTTGTTAGAGTGCGTAGCGGAAGCGTGGTTTGGTGATATGATAGTTTGAGATTTTATTTGGCTATTTATTTGAAGTTCATGGATTATGTTGAGAGTTCCGAATTATTATTAGGTTTTTTAATTGTATTGTTGAGGTTTATGCTTGAGACTTGTTGTGCATCTTTAGTGTGATGTAATATGTATCAAGGTTTAAGTATTTGAGTCTTGATTTTAGGTGCAACAAATTTCGAGGACGAAATTTCTTTTAAAATGGAGAGAATGTAACACCCGACTCCAATGCCAAGCAGTTTTCAAAAAAATTTCGGATTTTATATGTGTGAAAAGTCCATTTGAGTTTTCAAATGTATTTTTTTTAAGTATACTAAGGGTCTAAAACCTCTATTTTGGTGGATTATGATTTTCTTTGGATTTGATATTTAGGTTAAAAATCCTTTTTATGGGAGGAGATAATTTTCAAACAAGTTGGATTTTTTTATTTGAGTCAAGATCCAAAATCCAAGAAAGAGCCTTTTATAGATTTCCTTCGCTATTCAAACCATGGGCCCAACTTTTTAAAAAATGTGCCCTAGCGGGTCACCCAAAGGCCCAAACCTTGCTCCAAACCCCAATCCCACGAGAATCAGTTTCCAGACTACCATGCACGTCTCCACACCTGTCCCCGTGCCATGCATGCCTCTCATGCACGTCCCCCTTCCTTTTTGTTCTCATCTAGGGTTTTCAATCACCTCTATAAATACACATATTTCTCTCAAAGAAGTCGCTGCTAGCCATTAACCAAAGGTTAGTCTACCGCACCTCTGCAAGCCATGGTGATCACCCAGCCAAACCACCCAACAGAGCACCCACCCCTCATTCTCCCCCACCATAAGCAATGCAAACCCACCACCTAGTCAGTCATGGCCCCAACCTGCTCAGCCGTTTGGTACCACCTCTGTTTCTGCATCACCGAGCAGCAGTAGTTACAGAACAGCCCAAGCCACCGACAGCACCTCCATGTCACTCTCTCTCGGCTTAGTCTCTATCTCCCTCACGTTTTACTCTCTCACCGTGTTACTCTCTCTCTCTCTCTCTCTGTGCTCTGTTGCGATCACCACCCACCACCGCCCAGCCCTTCGTTTGTCGCAACTTTCTCTCTTCCGGTGAGTCTTCGTAGCACAGCTAAAATGGTGAAAATATGGTTTACGCAAAGCTGCTACAAGAAGAAGAAAGAAAAGTAAAAAACATGATTTACGATATTACAAGTTTGCCATTTAAGGCCCACAGGCTTAACTTATGTTGGACTTATTTTAGATCGTTTTGTGTTTTAAAAATATTCTGGGCTAGATTTCACTTTTACAGAAATTATTCTAGTTATTTTGGGCTTGGTTTAAATGGGTTATGTTTTTAATAAATGGTCTTGGTTTAATTTTGCTTAAGCAAATACATGATTTTATAAAGATAATAATAAAGATTTGTAATATGGTATTAGTATTATTATATTTTTAATATATTTTTAGAAGTACAATGTAGTGCAAGACTTTTATTTTGAACTCTTTAAAGAGAGACTAATTAAGTCTATTTTAATTAAATGGTATTTTTGCTTTGTCTACTTTAATAGATTTTAATATAATTATGTTATCCAATTTTATATTGTATAGTTGAACTTCCATAATAAATAAGTTGGAGTTTAATGTTTTAGTCAGAGTTATTAAATGAATATTGATCATTTTTTAAAGTGATGTTATATTTTGAGGTTATGAGAAGTTTAGGCATTTAAAGAATTAAAATAGATAGTCCAGTTTTAAATCTTGAAATACTTGTTCGATTGAAAATTTATGAGAGTTACATGACAATTTTTTAGGTGACGATTGATTTTCGTTCAGTACTGCTATGGAGAAATTCTAATGAGCTAAGAACTTCAGATAAGTGGGGTTCCTATGCCAAACTTTGCATAAAAAGAAAATAAACTGGGATTGATTTATAAAAATGTGCATGATATATTTGTTTTTGAAAAGAAATGTGAAAATAACCTTAGTTATTTGCTCTGCATTACTCATGAGATCTGTAAGAAAGATAAGAGTATTTTTGTCATGACTTGTGTAGACATGAGCTAATTTTTGTGCATTCTGTTTCTGATATGGAAAAGAGCGAATATGAGTCTTTCTTTTTGAAAGTTTTGTTTTGATAAAATAAAGATGTTCTGATGCATGAGATCTAAAAGTTTTGCTGCGAATATATGAAGATGTTTTAATTCTGTTTATTTCAAACTTGTGAAATTATTTGAAACTGTTCAGTATTTGGTTTTTGATATGAAGTGGCATTTGAAAACCTTGGCATGAGATTCTGATTCTGTATTCTAAGTAAAGTCTGATTCTGATGGTTCTGTTCTATTTTGATAAGGCCCAACCATGGGTTATAATAGTGGTACGGCCTTTCCATGGGTTATAATTGTGGTTTATTATCCTACCACGGAGATTAAACATAGTATACAGCCCAACCACGGGTGATAATAGTGGATATGGCCCAGCCACGGGTAATAATAGTGACATACAGCCCAACCACGGGTGATAATAGGTTGGTAATAGTGGATACGGCCCAACCATGGGTTATAATAGTGGATACGGCCCTTCCACGGGTTATAATTGTGGTTTATAACCCTACCACGGAGGTTAAACATGGTATACGGCCCAACCACGAGTTAAAATAGTGGATACGGCCCTTCCATGGGTTATAATTGTGGTTTATAACCCTACCACTGGATTAAACATGGTATATGTCCTACTATGATGCTCCGATATGATAAAGATGAGGTCTCAAATTTTGATATGTCAAAAGATTTTTGAATAAGAATGTTTTTTTGAAAGTTTCATTTCAATATTTTTGTAACATGTTTTGATATTTACATTCTGAAAGTAAATGTTTTTATTTATGCATTCTGATAGTAAATATTTTGTTCCATATTCTGAATTCTGAAAATGCTCATATTTACACACTGGTATATATTCTCTGCTTACTGAGTTGTTGATAACTCACCCCTTATCTCCATAATATTTTTCAGATAATTTTGATGCCTCAATTAGATTTAAGAGTAGGAATTATTAGCATGGTTTGATAATCATAGAGGAATAAGTTCCAGAGGGTACAAGTTTTTATTTGAGAGTCTTATTTAGTAGGTTGATGATTTTATGTTATTTGTGGTATTTGGAGTTATGGATATTTTTTAATCTTTATGAAATTTTTAAATTATTTCATTGAATTATTTATTTGGTGTGCTGGTGGAGGAACATATATATTTGGTTTGAATAAATGGATTAGTATTTTGATGGAGAATTTGAAGTATATAAACATGTTGTGAGAGATGGTTTTAGGTTACAAGAGCTAACTCTCTGACTCCTACGGGACTGGGGCGCTGTAGATTGGGGTGGAGCAGTTTCATGATTGGCGTCAACTGGTAGTCGAGATGTAAGATCCCTAGGCATATCACGTGTTGGTCTCCTCAAGTTGGTTGGTCGAGTAGAAGCATACCTAGTGCAACAAATATCACTGTGTGAGAAGGCTGTGTGATGAATATCTATGGGGAGCACCTGTGTGATGGAAGAATGTTACTGGGCTGAATCAGGCTGAATACTTGTTTTGATGAGGTTTTTATACTTTTATTAGAGATGGATTATTCATCGCCATAGTAATACTATGATTCTGTATTTTGCACAAAAGAAAGGGCACATCCCCGAAGGGTGATTCTTCACCATGCCTATTCATGTACATGTGTTATTTGAAAGGGTGATTCTTCACCACGTTTGAGGATACACGTAGTTGTAAGAGTGACGGTGATTCCTCACCACGCATATACATGTATGTCTAGAAATTATTTTTTTCTTTTCCTTGTTTTCCTTGTTTTTGTATGAAATATGATTAGAACTAAATATGTATTAAATTTTTTATCCTTGTGTTCAATAAGAAAAGGACAAAAATTTTAAAAAAAACATGGAAATTCTTTACTTGATTTAGTAGAATATAACATTAGGACATAAATGAGTACTTTGTATTAGATTTGTATTCGAATGTACACAAAATATACTACAATTTCCATGACTAATTTGTAACTTAAGAGTACTTGTCTTTTTCATAAGTGAGAATATTTGAGAAGAATAATTAAGGTCAAATACATGAATATCATGCTTATAGAAACTATTAATGTTGATATCATATTCTTACTTGGTTGGATTTCATTATATATTTTTAATGTTATTCATTATATCTTAATATCGGATTCAAAATTATCATGAATTGTCCAAACTCAACCAATCCAATCACTTGATTCATTGAATCGGTCATCCCAATTATGAATTCGATTCTGATTATCTAAGCCTTACTACATGACCCTAGCTAGGTCCGGTCAAACATGTCACTATCGAACTTTGTATCTATTCTAAAATTTGTTTTTTGCCTTTGTCAGGATTATTGTCCACGAGATTTTCAGCATTCTCTAATTAGCACAGATCATTACTATTTGCCTGTCTCTTACTGAGCAGTTAATTCCTTGTTAATTAGCACTAAGAAGGGTTAAATGTAAGATCTGTTCAAGTAACAGTGTAGTGACCTGACGTACTACACTGTTACATGATGAGTAAAAGATTTTCTAGAAGGCTTAAATGCTTTTCAAAGGTGGCCACCCACTTTGCTTTGTCTGATCTACCTTACTGAGTAAAAGATTTGAAGTTTCTCAGAACCACGAAAATAATAATTTTTAGAAGCCAAATTGATGGGAAGGGAAAAAGTACAATCCTAAGAATGAAGCAATATCAATATTAATGGTCAAATATGTTCAGATGAGAATAAAGTGCAGAACCCAGATGGAAGTGGAAGTGCTGCTGCATGCACTAAAAGATGTCGTTGCTGTTCTAATGATAAAAGAAGGCACTACTTTCGAGTTGTAGTTGAGAGAAGAATGATGAACTTGGGAATATATAGCCTCCATTGAATATTCCTGTTATTTTCTCAGTATGGTTATCATGATTTAAGTTTGACTCTTTTCGTTTATGGGGAAAATTGCTCATGCTTGTTCTCTCTCTCGCGCGCACATATATATATATATATATATAAATATGTATATATATATATATTGTCAATCATACATGAAGAGTACTCAGGGACTTAATGAATTCATAATTAAATTGTTTAAAATTTGGTGCCTGCAGCCTGCATGTCCACAATCAGAATTAATATGTAGAAATAACAAAATACAATAATATTATAGCTAATATGGAATCATTATACAATAATAATAATCAAATTCTTTGAAAGAGTTACGAATATTAGAATCTTGATCTCTAAAGTTTAGTTGGGCACTTTAGACCATTTGAGTTGGAACCTTATAGTAAAAAGACATTTCACTCGCAAGACTAGCGGAAGAAAAAGATAACACCTGGAGAAGAAAGACTAACGACAAAGAGCCGAGACTCGCTACCTTCGATTAACCCATTGCTTTTTATATAAATATATATATATATATTTGTATTTTTTTTTTTTATAAGAAATAGACTTGATTTCTTTTAATGAAACCGAAGTTACAGTTGTAGCTGATAAGAGAGAAAAAATCCAGATTACAAAAGTAAAACTCTACGTATATGAAAAGTAAGAACACGTACATGCGGTTTTTTAGTATCTATAAAATTAAATTCTATTTTTTATGAATCAATTGGGTACAAAACTAAAAGCCATGATGAATTGAGAACAAAACTTGCGTTTGAATACCAACTAATTTAAATGAAAATTTATAATTTGATTGGTCATATTATCTTACGTATGACGCGCGTTAAATATTTGAATTTATATAATATTATGTAAATAGGGGTGGGCGATATATCTAAATAGGATTAAAGCTTCTTGATTCGAGAATTAATTAGATATTATTAGTTGTATATAAAACTTGCATGAAACGCAAAAATAGTAAATTTATTAAATGAAAACACTCTTGTAATTAACTAAGCAAGCATATGTTGAGGTATTATGCATTGGATAGAGCAATATAGAAAAAAGGGTCTCAATATATCATTTTTATCTCTAAAAATTCCCATTCAGCAAGTTGATTTCTAAAAAATGGTACAAGTTTAAGAAATCAAAAAGACGTCTACAGTGCTACTAATTTTAAATGACAGGTCCGAAAATGCCTTTAATTCACAAAGAAGAAAATGCCAAATACAAGATTATGGAATATTAGACGTGATTTTATATCGCATTCCCAACAATCTCCACCTCTTGATGGAAAATCACCTTTGTCATTGCCAAACCCATCAACTCACCTTGACATGACGCCTAGAGAAGTTAAGAGTAGAGAAGTCAAGCTCCACTCCAATTTCTCTAGTGTGACCATTTTAGTAAGCATGTCGGCAACGTTCTCTTGGTTCCAACTTTCGACATATGGACCTTGCCATCTCCAACGACTTCACGCAAAAAGTGATATTGAACCGGAATATGCTTTGTTCTTATATGATGTTCTATTGGATTCTTGATTCTTGGACGAGCAAATAGCAATCATGTTATCACAAAAGAACTCCATGGGTCTAGAATTCAAACCAATCTCACCCACAAAACCTTGAAGCCACACAACTTCAAAAGCAAGCTTCTGTCAACGTCAATGCCATGTATTTTGCTTGGGTAGAAGATAGTTTAATTAATTTTGCTTGGCACTACTTAAGCATGCATATTATATATTTTGTTTTTATTTAATAATTTTAGTTTTAAATAAAATTAGTAATTTGATTAGATATCATTTTCATTTAGTAGGTTAAACTTAGCGACATATGATTATTGGAATTATCTTCGGTTTGGATTGGGTGCGAAGCCTGGATTTGCACCACCCAATGTCCAGCTGCCACGTTGAAGTCATTGAATTTTTTAAAAACACAATACCCATAATCCGACACCTTTTAAACCAATATTGCTATTCTAATCGAACATTCAGGTGTGGTCACGACTATAACGACCCAAAAAGAAATTAAATCTTAGAGAACGTCATAAAATTTCGAAAAGATTTCATGAAATGAACGATCGATTAGATTTAATTAAGGTACTTAGGAGTCAAATTTTACGAAACGAATTGCACCTCTAGACTCGTATGATTTTTAGAATCTTATGGTGCAACAAACATTTTTGCAACTTTTTCGGGTGAATGGTAACACTTAGGATAGTGCCATGTGGCAACCGATTGGAGCAATTGTCAAATCACCTTATAGAATGTCCAAATCTACTTAGAATAACTAGGATTACTTTTTGTTAGATACATGGCACAATCCTACCCATTTATTGGAATACTAATAGGGCACTTGTCACACGGAGGTTGAAGTGTGATGGAATGATGGGTAAATCAAGCCATGTGATCATGCCAACTATACCAAACACTATTTGGTCAACCAAAGAGGGTTTTAACCCTAGTGAAATCCTAAAATCATTGGAAACCAACGGAAATCGTAATCCCATGTGGTGGCCAAAACCCTAAATATGATACCTTACAAGATAAGGATAAAGGTTGGTGGTGTATGGGATCTGATAAGTGTAATTTTTATGTGATTTTTATCACTCTTTTATTTATGAAAAGTGTCAGTTTTCCTTTAATTCTATTGGTTTTATTTGATTTCTATATAATTTTATTTATTTTCTTGCATTTGAATGAATGAGAAGATTTAGTACAAAATGAGAGCATTTTGATACAAAAGAAAAGACTACGAATCTAGACCGACGTGAGGTAACGAGATCTGAAGAGAGCCGAGGAGATTTAGGCGAGGAGACTCACGACCAGAATTCCCAAAGATTTGGCTTGAAGACTTGGCGACAAGGCTCCAGGCAGTTAGATTGGACTGCTAGTTTAACCGACCAACTTAAAAGACCAACCTAAACGACATCATGGGCAACAACTACAAAAGGTGAGAGGAGTCTTTCATCCGAGTCAGGAGTCTTTCCACTCGGTAGGCGAGGAGAGGGATGTGTGATCTTTGTAACCTCCACGCCTATTCGCTTATGACCTCCACGCTCCTTCGTTTGTAACCTCCACGCCAGTTATATTCAGCGCATACGGCATCTACCAGGTGGGACCCTTCCAAGTTCCGCAATCAATCTGCTGACCATGGAATCCTCCTGAGCTCTGTAATTCAAGCTGCATATCACTAAATCTTCCATTTTAGATAATTTCGTTATTCTTGGGATAATTTCCTTTTATGTTAACATCTACCTTTAGAAACTATTTTCCATATCTTTAGGCTAGATTGTAGCTGCATGTATCTTGTTTCCAGATTTGAGTTTTGACATTTATTTAATCCCATCTTTTGGGATGAATAGAGATATGGAGGGTCTGAGTTTGGGAGTCTAAGTCTGAGTCTGAGTTTTAGAGTAAAATATTCTAGAATTTATTCTTTAAGTTTTTTTCGAGGAGGCAGATCTGGAGGGTAGAGGCAAGAGCCGCATACTTCATCAACCGACTCCAATGAATAACACCAGTTTTATTCTTGTCATTTCAATTTCATTATGAACTAATTTTATTTTCTAGAACTTTGATGTAATCTAGCATTGAAAACACAATTTATATTCTAAGTTATTTTACTTTTAATATTTCCATCATTGAGTGTTTATTCCTTGTTCTTACTACTTGCAATTTTTTAACTAATTATTGCTCGATCTATTCAACTGAAATGAGACTAAGAGGTGATTTGTGATTAAAGTTCTAGGATTAAGCACCATTAGTTGAGTGAAAGTAGAGATACTTTACCGCGATTAGTGTGATTTTCAAGAAAAATCTGAAAAACATAATAAGTCTCCAATTAGTTAAATTCACATAGAGATATGGAGTTATTAGTTGAAGATATTTTTGGTATTGTTCGAGAGAAAATATTGAGTAGTTAAGAAATTTTTATCATCAATTTGGGATAATTGCGATTCTATAACAAGTAAAAATAAATTGTGTAGGATTTGCTATATGAAATCAAACGCTCTAGATCTATTCTTATTATCTTTAAAATCTTAATTTTAATGCTATTATCTTTAGTTTAATTTAGATAATCCATTCTTCAAATTTCATTTTTTCAAATAGTAATTAATTTAGTCAATTTCAATACTCAATAGCATAATAATTCCCTGTGGGTTCAATATCCGTTTTCTTTAAAACACCTTACTACTTGTTACGATTTTGTGCACTTGCAAATATTTTTAGCTCAACAGGATCCTACATTGCTTGTAAATAAGAAGTTCTTGCTCTTTATAAGATCCCAATGGGACTCTAATTGTATCGTTGACTAGTTATTTTAGAGTATAGGTCATGTGGCTTAAGCCTTTTATTGGGGTATTACACCAAATTTGGTTTCCAAACCCTAAAGTGGCTAATTTTGATTAAGTTTGTAATCACTTAATTAAATCACTTGCACATGCTATTAACCATTCGATTATACACTCATACACCCATAACCACTCTCTTACATCTTGGTAATCACATTGGACTAATAAAATTTTGATTTGGACTTAATCCAACCGAAACCCTAAATGAAACCATATATATACCCCAAATTGAAGCCCACTCAGTTAGGCCCATCCTTGGCCCACCGAAAACCACCACCAAGACAAGCCTCTTGAGCAAGCTTCTTCCTCCTCCAAAGGCCAAGGCTATGGCTGTCATGCCACTCATTTGCTAGCTTCAAATAGTAACTTGATGGCAATCAAAAAGGTTACACAACACCAGCCCATCCACTCAGCCAAACTGTAGTTGAAAAGAGTAGTTGTGCAACCCTTTTGTCCCCCTCTTTCAGTTGCCATCCTCCCATCCAAGAGTCACACAGCCACCATTGTGTCAGTCCCTCCCTTATATCACACCCTCTGAAATTTTCATTTCACACTTAGCACTTTTTCCTTCACATTTCTACAGAGAAACCAAGAGAGTTCTTGAGACCTTTTTCTAGTAGCTTTTTCCCTTGCATTTCTAGCCCTTTATAAGTTAATTTCTATGACTCAGTCTTCGTGTATTTTGTTCCATTTTTAGACTACTTTACGTTGGTATATATTGAGAGACTTTTCATGGAGTTTTGATTTGTAAAAATTAAGTATGTTGATTCAAAGGTCTTGGTGGAGACAGTTTTGATGTTTGTATGAAAGTCCGAACGTATTGTGAGGATTTTGGTAAAATCTTGGTAGAGCCTGCTTTGGTGAAGTGTTAACATGTTTATATGCAAGTTAGATTTGACTTCATAGCATGTTATATTTTCATAAAAGAGTTTTGCATGATTTTGAAGTGTTAGAAACAGCATGACTCAAAACAATTTTTGTTTTGGTGAAGTTGTGATTTTGTTATGGAAACTTGATCTAATGGCTTTTATCTTATATATGTTTTATTTGAGGATTTTATATTTGTGTTAAGATTTTATTTTTAGAGAATATTGGTTTAGATCCTTGATGGAATGTTGTTATACATGCAAGAGTTTGTTTAAAACTCAATTTAGAGACTCTCGGGTATGAGTTGTTGTTTGGATGAAACTTTTTTCAAGTCATGCTAGATTTAATGCTTAGATCAACTTATAATATGAATGTGAGGTATATGGTTATATTTCTTGAATATTTTTTGCATGCAAAATCAAGGATTTAATGGTTTTGTTTCAAGTCCAAAGCATGCTACACTCAGTTTTGGTGTTTTAGTGCAAGCTGATTGGTTTATGAAATTTTTTATGATTGTTGGATGGTTAGTCAAGCATGATAGCACCTAAGTTTGAATGATGAACATATTAGGAGAGTATTTATGGGCTTTTGGAGTCCTTGGAGTTGATTTGGAAAGTGTTTGACCAAGAATATCAAGGGTTGGTTAAATTTGACATAAACTTGGTGTTTTAGCATTTTTATTGATGTGATGAGTTTAATATCTTTATGAAATATATATATGTTGTTGTTTTAGTATGATTTTATAACCTAGCATGTGAATTTTGTAGTGTTGCAAAAATTGGTTTAAGCATATTAATTTGATGGTTGGTCAAATTGTAATAAAAATCATGTTTTTGCCAAAAACATGAATTGGCCAAGGAGTCGTTCTCATAGTTATATTTTGTTTTATATTTTTCTGATTTTATATTTAGATTTAGGAAAAAAGTTACATGAGGAATATGAATTTTGGTAATATTTGGAGTTAGTATACAAAATCTCTATTTTATGGGCAAAACTATAATTTCTTAGAAGTAAAGGGGTAATTTTGCAGTTTTTGCCATAAGTTTGTAATTTTTATGTTTCTAAGATATTAGTAAGGTATTCTGACCTTAGAAATATCTCGTTTCAGTTCACACACTTTTATGCTCACTTTTGCTTTATGCTAATCACTATAAGTTAACCTCTAATTTACTCTTGGTGTATTTATGTATGTATGGTGGTAAGACTATTACTGTTATATTATTGTCACTTATAATTATTATAAATTTTTATAATATGTCATGCCATGTCATTTATTACAGTTCATGCTTATATGTTACATGGCATGAAATGCCACTTCATCAATCAAACGTTCATTTTGCTAAATGTCATGTCATATCACATGCATTGAGTATGTCATGAAATATTTTCTTGTCTTTTAGAGTCTTTTATTTTTATCGTAACCCCAAGTGTTAGAATGGGGAGTTAGCCTAGTGGAACTCCTTTGTCCACGCTAGAGTGTTTAAACTAGTTGTGAAATTTCCTAAGTTGACAGTACCGTCAAGAGGCTTTGAATGGGACCTAAATAACAGGTTACCAGAGCGAACTGAGGCACTCAGTGCCAATGGTGCCAACTACATATTTATCAATTTTATTTATTTTGACGTACTCACAACTGATGCAGATGCATGTGATGTGATGCAATACTAGCAAGCACACAGCTCAAGGGTGTAGCATCCGTAGTTTCACATTTAAACAACCCATGTATCTATTGAACAAGGTCTCATGTGCATGTCATGTTCATGTCACGTTATGTCATGATCAGTTCAGTCAAGCCATGTAATACCCATGTGCAATCACATTATTCTTTCAAGTCAAGCACATGTCAAGTTATTTGTCAAGTCATGTCACGCATGTTCATGTCTATATCATGATGTATCCATGCTATTTTACTGTCATGCATGCATATGTATACTGTTAGTAGTTTAGTAGTTTACTTGCTAAGATTTATAAACAAATCTCACTTGGTAGTCCCAACTACCATTTCCTCCCGCCCTCCCAAAATGGTAGATGATGTGTCAAGATTTAGAGAACCCATGCACGGCAGACTAGACAAGGTCGAATAGTCCACAACACAATGAAGAGGAACTGATAGCTTCAACTATCCAATTTTTGGATTTGATTTTAGAAATCATAGCCTAGTTGCGTGCGCTGTTCAGCAATTTAGTGCAATAGTTTGATTTCAAGTCTATAATTATAGGGCGTCGTCTCTAATACTTATTTTGTTACAAACTTGTTGGACAAGTGATTAACCCATTTCGATATTTTTTTATTATGTGAATTTATGAAGTATGTTTATGTTTGTATATAATACTTCTGGTACATTGTGTATTTTTCAAAGAAAAAAATTATCCACTGTGAATATTACATATTGTTAGATACATGTCATGTTCACTGCTTTTTTAACTATCATGAACGGGATTATGTAATTTTGTGTTGCTTGTCTTGACGCTTCAAGCTCTGTCAAATCCCAAGCAAGGGTTGCGGCTGTCACAACGACCTTGATGTTCTCATCACAAAGGCATTATTGTTAGCTAAAGGCCAAAAAGATTGCATTTTTTAGGTTCTAAGTGCATGCACCGCTGATTGTCTTGGTTGGTTGGCTCTAATTTCTTTTATTTACTCTTGATTGTCTAGTTGTGGGGCATTTTTCTTGTTTTAATAGTGAAAATGGATTCCATTGTTTTGTGGGTTATATAGTTTTTGCAATCATTGAGTCGAAATTAGATAACCTATAGGCATATTACTCCCAAGTACCACTGATAAGCAGATGATTTAGTTAATAACCTTTGTACAACTAGTCTCTTTTTCTTACCTCTTTTCCTTTGTTATTCCCTCTCTCTCTCTCTCTCTCTCTCTCTCTCCCCTTTTCTCTGAAGTCATTCGAGGCTAGATCTACAACATTTGGTTTACAAATTGGCAATATGCATTGTAATTTCTCACTCCACCCCTCCCAACCATTAGCACCCACTTTACACTCACTTGTGGCCACCATGCACTATCATTAACATGCATGGTTGAGATGTATCACCTTCTTGTTATGGCTTCTAGACCTTGTTTGACTAGATTTTTAAATTAGCCTGATTTGGCCCATCCGTTAGGCCACTATTTTCTTCTCTCTTGTTGTAATACTCCAAAGTATAAGATTTTTTTTTTTATTGAGAATGAGATATTAGGCTACAAAAACACATCAAGGCTAGTTTAAAACCACTAAAACCCTAGTTGGGAAAAGAAAATAAGATAAAATCAAAGACCCCACATTCAAACATTAGAATGTGAAGTTCAGATGTTAACCATCAAACTTGATTCTAATCGAACCAATTTTAATGATATCACCCATAGTCATTCAAATGCTAGTAGTGTCTATCCGTACATTGACCCCCAAATGCGTAATGTGTTGCACGTCACACCATTAATAAAGTATGGCATGTGGTGAGGTTGATGTCAGACACCAATCATGTCTAGGCATCTAAGACCCAGTAAGAACATAGTTACGTTTAAATGACATTTTCATGATGTGTTGGACAAAACAGAACGGCACCTGTGAGTGACTAACTACTCCACCTAGAGGCTTTTAATTTCAACGTGGAAAATGATCCTCTACACAACCTTGAGGTAACATAGGTCTAGTGTTATGCATTGTAACAAATCTTGGATGCCTGGATGTCCCTTGTTTTTGTTCAGCATAAGACCAAATCTTACCTCAAAATACCACTAGACATCTCATTCATTTTAGTTGGATTCTCTCTATCTTTAGACTTTAGAGATTCATCAAAGTTGTAATAGCCCAAAAGAAATTCAAACTTTAGAGAACATCGTGAAAACTTGAAAAGATTTCATGAATCGAGCAACTGATTAGATTTTAGTCTGTCAGCATAGTTGGATCCCGACCGGCTATGGTAACAAAGTTTCCTTTCTATTTATTTAAGGAACTTTGGAGTATAAGTTTGCAAAATAAATTACACCATTAGTCTCGGATGATTATTTAGGATTTACGGTGCAATGTTACGTTTCCCTTTCTTGAATGAATAGTAACAATGAGTGCCTTTTTATTTAATCGAGGCACTTAGAAGTTGAATTTTGTGAAATGAATTGCCTCACTAGACTCTTATGATTATTTAAGATTTTATGGTGCAATAACATTTTTCAATATTTTTTGGATGAATAGTAACACCCAAGAAAGTGCCAGTGGCATCCAATTCAAATGATTGTCAAATCACAAGGTTGAATGTCCAAACACACTTAGAATCACTAGGATTACTTTTGGATGGATCACATGGCACAATCCTACCTACTCATTGGAATAGTAATAGGACACTTGTCACATAGAGACTTAAGTGTGATGGAATGGAGGACAAATTAAGCCATGTGATCTTGCCACCTATGCAAATACTATTCCAACCTATCAAAATATTATTTGGTCAACCAAAAGTGGGTCTCAACCCTAGTGAAATCCCAAATCTTTAAAATCCAATCAAAACCCAAAGCCACATGTGTGGGCTCAAATCCAAAACTTGTTTCCAAACCCTAAAGTGGCTAGTTTTGATTAAGTGTTTAATCACTTAGATTAATCACTTTTACATGCTATTAACCACTTGATTATATAGTCATACACCCTTAACCACTCTTTTATATCTTTTTAATCACATTGGGCCAAGATAAAATTGATTTGTACTTGATCCAACCAAAACCCTAAATGAAACCCTCACCATAACCTAAATTGAAGCCCATTGGTTAGGCCCATTTTTGGCCCACCAAAAACTACCACTAGCCAAGGCGTCTTGGAGAAGTTTCTTCCCCCAACAAGGCCAATTCTTTGGTTGACATCCACTCAAGTGATAGCCTCCAATAGTCACTTGAGGGGGAATCGAAAAGACCACCTAAACTCTAGCCCATCCATTCAGCCAGTTTTGGCAACAAGGGACAGCAACTGTGTAGCTCACTTTTCCTCCAACTTTTGGCTGCCAAACTCTCATCCAAAGGTCACTCAGCCATTTCATATGATCCCTCCCTCTATATTACCTACGCCCCATGCATTTCCTTCACACGTTGCATTTTTTCCATCACTTGTTTAGAGAGAAACCGAGAGAGCTCTTACGATAGGTTTATGGTAGGTTTTGCCTTACATTTATAGCCTCATTGTAATTTGATCCTCATTACTCCACCTTCATTTATTTTTTTCCTTGATACTATTTTAAGTTCATATATGTTGGATAAATGTTCATGAAGTATTGATTGCTGAAAGTTTGTTTTCAACATGCAAAGGTCACAGTGGAGACAGTTTTGGTGTTTGTGTGAAACTTTGATATTTTGATGAAATTTTTGATGGAATCTTGGGTAAATATTACTATGATAAAGTGTTAACATGTTAATATGCAATTTAGGTTTAGAATTATAGCATGTTAATATTTTTATAAAACGGTTTTGTATGATTTTGGAAAATTAGAATCTTAATGACTAAAAACCATTTTTGTTTTGGTGAAGTTGTGATCTTTGGTTATGGAAAGTTCATCTAATGGCTTTGATCTTCATATGATGTTCTTGAGGCTCTAATCTATGTGTTAAGAGTTTATTTTTGGAGAATATTAGTTTAGATCTTTGATGGAATCATTTTAGACATGCAAGAGTTTGTTTAGGACTCAATCTAGAGGCTCTCGAGTATGAGTTATGTTTTAATGAAGTTCTTGGCATGTGATGCTAGATTTAATGCTTAGGTCAAGTTAGAGCTTGAATTTGAGGTATATGATTTTATTTATTGAAGATTTATTTCATGAAAGTCAAGGACCTAGCAATTTTGTTTCAAATCAAAAGCATGATGTACAAAGTTTTGATGTTTTAGTGCAAGCCAATTATGCAGGTTGTATTTTTATGATTTTGGTTGTTTAATCAAGCATGATATAACTTATATTTGAATGATGAACATTTTAGGATTGTGATTATGGACTTTTGGAGTCATTCAAGTTGAGTTGGAAAGCATTAGGCCAACAACATCAAAAGTTAGTCCTGTCTGACCTAAACTTGGTGTTTCAGCATTTTTGTTGAAGTAGTGAGTTTAAAATTTTATGAAATGTGTATTTTGATATCTTAGCATGATTTTAGAATCTAAGATATGATTTTTGAATGATGCAAAAATCAATTTAAGCCTGTTAGTTGATGAATGGTCAAATTGCAACAAAAATTAAATTTTTGGCCTTTATATGTGAATCAGCCTAAGCATGGTTCTCCTAGTTTTGTTGTGCTTTAAGTTTTTTTGATTGGATATTTTGATTTAGGACAAAAGTTCAATGTAGAATGTAAATTTTGGTGAGATTTGGAGTTAATATGCAAAATCCTTATTTTATGGACAAAATTGTAATTGTCACAAGTAGAGAGGTAACGTTGCACTTTTAGCCAAAAATCAGTAAATTTTTATGTTTCTAAATATTTATTGAGATATTATAACCCTTAGAAATATCTTCTTTCAGTTCACACTTTTTCATGCTACGCTTTACATAACATTAAATCACTGTAAGTTAGCCTTTAAGTTACTCCTGGTGTATCCGTGTATGTACGGTGGTAAAACTATTATTTTTATATTCTTGTCACATATGATTATTATAAACTGTTATAATATGTCATTCCATTCCATTTATAGTAAGTACATGCTTATTTATTACATGCCATATTATGTCATGTCTTCTGTCATACGTTCATTTTGTTACATGTCATGCCATGCCACATGCATTGAGTATGTCATAAAAAATATTTTCAAATCATTTGGAGTCTTTTATTTTTATCACAACTCCAAGTACTAGGATGAGTTTTCCTAGTGAAAATCCATTGTCCACGCAAGAGTGTTTAAACTAGTGTGAAATTTTCTAACTTGAAAAGTAACGTCAACAGGCTTAAAATGGAGCCTAAGTAACTGGTTACCAAAGTTAAGTCAGGCACCCAATGTCGGGGGTGCCAACTACATGTTTATCAGTTTTAAATCAGTTCAGTTATCATTACATACCCTCAGCTGGCGCAGTTGTTGTGGTGTGATGTCGTACTTGCAAGAGCACACAGCTCAAGGGTACCCGTTTAGCATCCACATGTTCACATTAAATCAACCATGTATATGTCAAAAAGTTTTCAGGTTCATGTTCATGTTCATGTCAAGTTCAATTCACGTCAAGCTTATGTTATGTCCATGTGCAATCACGTTATTTTAAAGTCAAACACATGTCATATTTGCAAAGTCATGTCATGCAAACTCATGTTCTTGTCATGATGCATCCATACCATTTTACTATCCTGCATGCATATATATAAATATATTGTTGGTAGCTTAGTAGCTTACTTATTGAGCTTTGTAAACAAATCTCACATGGTAATCCCAACTATCATTCCAGACAAAATCAAGATCTTGAGGACCAATGCCCTGCGAACTGGATGAGGCTAATTAGTCCACAACAAGACGATGACGATGAGGAACTGGTAACTTTGGTTATCCACTTTTTGGACTTGATCTTAAACATCATAGCTGAGCTACATGAGTGGCTCAACAATTTAGTGCAGTAGTTTTATTCCAGTTTGTATTTATGGAACACTTATCTTCAATACTATTTTATGTTACAAACATGTTGGACACGTGTTGTACCCTTTTGGATATCTATTTATCATGTAAAATTATGAAGTATGTTTATGTTTTGGGATATAGCACTTCAGGCACATTGTATTGCTAAAAAAAATATCCACTGCAAATATTTCATATTGTTAGATGCATGTCAGGTGCACTGCATTTTTAAATGTCATGAACGGGGTATGTAATCTTATGTTGCATGTCCCGACACTTCAATAAATAAAAGTTTTCGAGCATCCAATGCTCAACATTAAAAAGACAAAGCTCATAAGTTTGATAACCCTAGGTCCTCCATTAACCATAGATCATCCATTAACCATAGTCAACAGAAGGCCCCAAGTCCCATTAACCAAATTAACCGAGGACCCCAAACCCTTCCATTTCCCTGAAAACCATCTTAAACTAGTCATTCATTTAACATATGCACCATTGTCTCCCCTATAATGGTTGTGGACACACCATGGCTCCCTTCGTCACACTGCAGGTAATGACTGCGCCTATGACTTCATTACAAGCAATGTTTGGCTTCACATACTCATCCTTCACCACAGTGTCCTCTAGCCTCCGCCAATGAAAAGGCAACGACTTTGACTTGAGAGCGTTACAGTCTCACATGAGCCTGTTGATCTTCTAGTGTCAACCCAAAGGATACCACTCCATTATTACGCGCTCCTAAGTGACCAAGGGAGCTCCATCTAGATAATACTTCATCTCAGCTTAGGATCTTAGGACATACACATCCCCTTTCATTAACACATCCAATATCCTCTTTAAAACATCAACTTAAAACAAATATATATCATTGTAAAGATTTACAAAATCCACATACAATATATGGAAAAAATATTCCGAAACATAATGTAGGGTGAAGTCTTGAAATTGCATGAATAACCATTATAGGAGCTTTGAAAACATAAAACATGTAGAGCAGAATAACTAGATATCAAGGTGTAAGACAATGAGACCCTTTTTCCAGTAAATCAATTATGTAAGCTATATCCTTAAGGAAAATGTCTATCACACATTCCATGACCATACACACACATTGTAAGCATCATCGAGGAAGGCACTTCCATTGAATAGAGAGAGTTTTCAAAGCTTGGTCATTGGCGGGTTGGTTTCCCAGCAGTCCAATGTTGCCCTCAAGCATCCAAATGTGTGCAAGCTTAACCTTCAAGGAACTACGGTTCCTTTTCTAAAGAGAAAGCTAGAACGAATGAGAGAGAAAGAGACAAAGAGAAGGAAGCTTTGAGTTTTTGAAAACAAAGAAAGTGAGTGAAGGAGATGACTGGAAAGGAGAATAAAAGGGAAAGGAAATCTTCACTGGTTTTCTGTCACAAGTTACGGGATTGGTCCATTGCTCAGATAGTTCCCAGCAATCTAGGTGTACACTGAGTTAAGGGAGATGACAATGTTTAACGACCCAAAATAAACTCAATAGGTGAATTTCTTTAAACCTTAGAAATTTCGTGAAACCCCCGAAAGGATTTCACAAATCGAGCGATTGATTAGGTTTTAGTCCGTTAGTGTAGTCAGATTCTGATCCACTATGGTGACAAGATTGTCTTTCTATTTAATTAAGGCACTTAGGAGTATAAGTTTGTGAAACAAATTACACCATTAGACTCAGATGAATATTTAGAATTTTATGGTGTAATAAAAAGTTTTGAGTTTCTCAAGTGAATAGTAGATTGGAGTGCCATTCTAATTAATTAAGGAACTTAGGAGTAGGATTTCAAGAAAAAATTTCACCATTAGACTCGTAGGACTATTTAAGATTTCATAGTGCAATAAATAGTAACAATTAGGAGAGCGCCAGGTTCAAACAACTGTGGTTAGCACAGAGGTTATTTCCAATATGAAGCTCTGTATCCAGGATTGTTGGCAGGAGAATGCATGGAATTCGGACCTCTTGTTGGAGTTGGTTAGTGCTGATAAAATAATGGAAATAATGCAGAATGTACCGATGGGTAAAACTGTTGTGGATATTGACATCTGGAAACCATCTCTTGATGGGAAGTTTTCCACAAAAACAGCATGGGAGGTAGTGAGGAGAAGGGACGAGAATCTGGTTTGGCATAATTGGTTTGTGGCATCCTTTACTGCCTAGAAGAATTTCTATTTGTAACTGGAAAGTATGGTTCCGATGTTTGGCTATGGACAATAAAGTCCAGACGAAAGGAATTCAACTGGTTTCAGCTTGTGATTGCTGTGTGCAGAGGTCTCGGGCGGATATGGATCATATTTTCTCTACAAGGGAGATCACTGTGGACGTGTGGCGTCGAGCAAGCATGCTGCTGGGGATCCAGTTTAACCCATCTGCTACATGGAAAACCAGAATGTCCAGCTAGTTTGTGTATGCCAGGAAATCATCTATTAAAGGCATGATAATTGGCATGATACCGTGTGTTATCACATGGTGTTTATGGAAGAGACGGTGTAAAGCAAGAATGGAGGGTGCTAAATGGAATGCGGATCAAGTTTGGAGGCAAGATATTGGGTGAGTGCTGTGGTAGAACAGTCAAATGCCGTGCACAAGCTTAAGCAGCCAGATTTGGAGATTGTGAGGGAACTACAACTACCGATTCGTCCGTCTTGTGCAAGACCAGGCAGAATGATTTCATGGGTTAAGCCTCCTTCCAGCTAGGTGAAATTGAACTGTGATAGCAGCTGTAGGGGTAATCCCGGTAATTCAGGTGGTGGTGGTGTCATTCGAGATTGCCGCGGCGAGGTGAGAGCAGCTTTTTCTAGTCATTTTGGGCAAGGAACAAATAATAGTGCAGAATTAAAAGCTATCTTGGAAGGAATTCGTTTGTGTAAACGGATTGGGTATTTGAATGTGATAATTGAGAGTGACTCGCAAATTATTGTGGACTGGTTGGGAATGGCACATGTACTCTATGGTATCTTTGGGATTTTTGGGAGGGTCTATGGGAGGAGTTACAAGGTATGAATTTCAGGGTGACACATCAATATCGGGAAGGCAATAGTGCGGCAGATTTTCTTGCTAGAGAGGGTGAAATGGGGAAGAGAGTGATTTACGAAGGGAGTCATATGCTACCTTTTTTACTTAAGGGGATTCTTCGGGTGGAGAGGTGGGGTCTTCCATCCTTCCGTAAATAGGTTGTTTAGTGTGCTTATTTTTTGTTGGATTGTTTTTCTTTTGGGTGTTATGGGTTGGGTTGGTGTTATTATGTCGGTTTTGTTACCACGGTATTCCTCGTCCAGAAATGAGGTTTTTCTAATAAACTTGGGTCGGGGTCACGTCACGAGTGGCAACAGGCTATTTTGAAAAAAAAAAACAAAGGTTCAAACAACTGTCAAGTCGTCATGTACGATGTCCAAATTTACTAATGATCATTAGGATTACCTTTTGTTGAATACATGGCACAATCCTGGCCATCCAATTAGAAACCCTAGGACACATGTCAAGTACTGGAGGACAAGTGTGATGAAATGGAGTGTGATTCAAGCCATGTGATCATGCCTCTTACACCAAACACTAATCCACCCAAGCAAACACTATTTGGTCAATCAAAAGAGGATTTCAATCCTAATGAAACTCTAAACCAGTAAAATCCAACCGAAACATTAAATCTCTTCTAATGGCTAAAAACTTAAATTTGGTTTCCAAACCCTAAACCACTCAATTTTGATCAAGTGTTTTATCACTTGGTTAAGTCACTTCCCCCAAGAAATTAACCACTCAATTACACTCATACACCCTTAATCCCTCCCTTATATCTTAACAATTTCATTCAACCACGAAAAGCTTGATTTGAACCAAGCATGGACCGAAACCCTAACTAAACCCCAAACTAGACCCCACTCAGTAAGCCCCACGTTAGCCCCACCGAAATCACCCCTTTTGGCCAAGCTTCTTGGACAATATTTCCTACTCTTACAAGGCCATACTTAGGGCATCATGCCACCTCATGATTGACCTCAAATAATGGCTTGATGCAAGTTAAAACCACCCCCATCAGCCCCCATCACTAAATTAGTATTGCAGCAGGAAATCAGCTGTTGTGCAACCCCTTTTCCTCCACCCTTTCAGCTTCTACCCTCCCATCCAAGAGTCATTCAAGCAGCCCCCCAGTGTTAGCATCCATCTATACCCCTACGCCCCTTGCTTTTCACTTCACACAATTTGTATTTTTCAATTGTTTTCAAAGAGAGAAACCAAGATAGAGCTTGAGTCATTAGTAGATCTTTGTATGATGATGCAAAGGTCACTTTGAACATTTTGTGAAATTTTTGGTGAAGTCATTGGTAGATCTTGATATAGTTAAGTTTTAAAATGTTTATATTTAAGTTAGGATTGGATTCAAAGTATGTTATTATTTTTATAAAAGAGTTTTGTATGATTTCAAAGTTGTAGAAATCATATGGCTCAAAACTTGATCCTACGACTTTAATTTTCATGTTTATATTTTGTTTTGCCTTAGGTTGTGATTTTGGTTCTAGAAACTTGATCCTGTGGCTTTAGCTTTCATATATGTCATTCTTGAGGATTTTATCTATGGATTAAGAGTTTATTTTAGAGTATTTTATAGCTTTGATGGACTGTTGATAAACATGCAAGAGTTTGGTTTAAACTGAATCTAGAGGCTCTCATGTATGATTATTTGTTTGGATGAAATTGTTGACTATAATGTTTAGATCTATTTAGAACTTGAATATGAGGTATATGGTTTTGTTATTTGAAGATTTATTGCATAAAAATCAGGGATCTAGTCACTTTGTTTCAAGTCAAAAGCATTTATATCCAGTTTATGGCTTTTGTTCAAATTGATATTTCTAAGTGTGGTTTGTGATTTTAGTTGTTTATTCAATCATGATATCACTTAGGATTGGATGTTGTACACATTAGGAGAGTGTTTATGGACTTTTGGAGTCCTTGGAGTTAATTTGAAAGTATTAGACCAAGAATATCAAGAGTTAGTTCATTTTGACATAATCTTGATGTTTTGGCATTTTTCTTGTTATGATGAGTCTAAATTTTTATGAAATGTGTGTTTTGATGTCTTAGCATGATTTTAGAATCAAGGATGTGATTTTTGAGAGTTGATAAAATTGGTTTAAACATGTTAGTGTGGTAGAAGGTCAAGTTGCAATAGAAATCACGTTTTTGGCCTAGGAGTGAATTGGCCTAAGCATGTTTCTCATAGTTTTGATATGTTTCAAATTTTTCTAAGTTTGTATTTAGATTTAAAACAAAATTTACTTGATGAATGTAAATTTTGCTAAGTTTTAGAATTTATATGCAAAACCCTTATTTTATGAGAAAAATTATAATTTCCCACAAGTAGATAGGTAAATTTCAATTTTAGTCTTAAATTAGTAAGTTTTATGTTTATAAGAATTTAATGAGATATTCTAACTTTAGAAAGATATCTCATTTCAGTTTACACTCATTTTATTCTTCACTTTACGTTACGCGACATAACTATAAGTTGGCCTTTAACTTACTCTCAGTGTATTTATGTATGTATGCTGGTAAGACATCAATTTTGATGTTCATGTCATTTATGCTCATTGTAGCTATTATCTTTTACACGTCTATCTGTTATACGAATATCATGTTACCCATTACTCTTACATTTGTATTTGTTACACATTTATCTGTGACATGAATGTCATGTCACTGTTACATGCCACCAGTGTCATGTCATCTGTTACATGTTATTCTATTACATGTCATGATTGTCATGTCATCTATTACACAATCATATGTTACATGTCATCTATTACATGAGTAAAGCCTAAGTTATGCATGAGTCATTTACTTAATCATGACCCCAACTGTTAGGATGGGAAATATTTTAGTCAAACTCCCTTGTCCATGTTGGAGTGTTTAAATTGGATGTGGAATCCCCTAGTTGACAAGGTACAATCAACTGGCTTCGAATGGGATCTAAATAACTGACTACTGAAGCAAAATCAGGCACCCAACATCGATGAGGCCACTTTTATCAATTCAATTATCATGACGTATTCACAGTTAGCGCAGATGCCTGTGATGTGATGTGATACTGGCAGGAGTATACAACCATTAGGGAGACGTGGAGCATTTGTAGTTTCACATTAATCAAACATGTATATATAACAAGATCATGTTCATGTCAAGTCATGCCATGTTCAAGTCAAGTCATGTTATGTTCATGAACAGTCATGTTATTTACAAGTCATGTCATGCATGTTCAAGTTCATGTCATGATACATACATGTCATTTTACTATCATGCATGCCTATATATAATGTTGGTAGTTTAGTAGCTTAGTTGTTGAGA
Source organism: Pterocarya stenoptera (assembly GCA_003123785.1). NCBI lineage: Eukaryota > Viridiplantae > Streptophyta > Magnoliopsida > Fagales > Juglandaceae > Pterocarya > Pterocarya stenoptera. The sequence goes on along the minus strand of QEOT01006395.1, from coordinate 108,947 downwards.
CTTGTAAAAATCTTACTTGGTAGTCTCAACTACCATTTCTCCCTCCCCCTGAATGGTAGATGATGTGCCAAGACCAGGAGAATCCTTGCACAACCAACTGGATGGGATCAAATAGACCACAAAGCGAAGACGAAGGGTTGATCACGTCAATACTCAATTTTTTGGATAGGATTTTGGACACTATAGTTGAGCTATGTGAGCAGCTCAGCAATTTAGTCTAGTTGTTTATATTTCAAGTCAGTATTATGGAGTGTTGTCTCCTATACTTTTTGTAACGCCCCCAGATTTCGCATGGGATTGGCAGAGCCTGAAGCGTCGGCACATGAACACAAGGTTACTTACCCTCGTTCATGAAAAGTAAAGATGCAATGCACCTAGCATGCATCTAAACAATATTCAATATTCATAGTGGATAATATTTTTCTTTGAGCAATACTATGTACCAGATAAGACATATCCCAAAACATCAAAAAAATATTTCTTAACTGAAGATAATCGACGTTCAAGTTACATCGTATGTCCAAAAGATCTATAACCATAAGAGTACTGGACATAGAGCCCCTAGGTACATGCAAAGACTAAGATAAATATTAGGTTAATCCTTCTAGTAGCTCATGCAACTCAGCCAAGAAAGCCAAAATCCTATTGATAAACGGAGCATCGCATCAATGAGCTCCGTGTTGTGTCGTTGCTGCCTAATTGACCTCCTCCAATCGATCCTCTATAGCATCTCTAGATCCTCTACATGATCTACCATTATAAGGAGAATGGTAGTTGGGATACCATGTGAGATTTTATTACAAATCTCACCAACTTAACAAATAACTTAAACTGACAGTTCAAATATGCATACATGACAGTAAAAGCATGAATGCAAAGCATGAACATGAGTAAGTTTGACGTGACTTGACAAATAACATGACTTGAACTTACATAAAATGAACTAAACTGACGTGAAATAAACGTCACATAAAGCTGAGCATGAAGTAACATGAACTGAAACTGAGCATGAACTACCTAAACATGAACTAATCGTGAAACTAAACATGAAACTGAACATGAACTGAATGTGAAATTGAACATGAAACTTAACATGAATTAAACCTGAAACTGAGAATGAACTAAACGTAAAACTGAACATGAAACTGAATATGAACTAAACATGAAACTCTGAATAGTAAATAATCAAAATGATTACTCTAGGAATATTTTAAATTAAATATCCTAACAATCAGAATGATTACGCCAAGAGTATTATAAATGAAATACCCTAACAATCAGAATGATTACGCCAGGAGTACCTAATAATTCTCTGACAATCAGGATGATTAAGCCAGAAGTACCTTGCGTGAATTATCAATGAAGATACTTAAGATATAATGTGACGTGAAATGAAATGAAAGATGACATGATATAACGTAACGTGACATGTACATGACATGAATGACATGGCATAATATGAAACAGATAAACATTTCGGGACATACAAAACATGTAACAGATGAACATTTCATGACATAGCATAATATATAACAAATAAACATTTCATGACATAAAGAAATGTGTAACAGATAAAACTTTTGTGACTCGGCATAATATAACATGTATAAGAGCATAAAAATATGAATAAATGTACACTCACACACATACACAATATTCTGACTAAGTTAGAAGTTAACTTACCCATGCATAAATGTGTACTTGGACTAAATTGTAGCATGGCATAATATGATGTTTATAATAAGCATAATAAACATTGATGATGGTCTCTTGCCATCATACATACACAAGTATCCTGAAAGTAAGCTAGAGGCTAACTTACAATGAGCGTAGTATAATGATTTAAATGCTCAAATAAATGGAAAACTATAATGAGAGATTTCTAAACGTTGGAAAATCCTTACTAACCACTACCATTTTACCCATCTACGTAAAAAATTACCATTTTATCCCTAACTTAAGGATTTCAAATCCTAACTCCAAAGCTCTCCAAAATTTACTTTCCTCTTGTAATTTTATTCTAAATCCAAATATCTAATTAGAAGAATTTAAAACATAATACAAATATGTCAAACATGAATAGGCCGAAACATGTACAGGCTAAAACTCTTGATTTTTGTTGCATTTCTTTCAAATCCTATCCTTCATGCTAGAACCAAAATATGCAACACACAAAATCACATCATATGCTGAAATAACATGCTAGATCAACCAACAAAACTCACAACACAAAAATCACAAATTTCTTCAAAATAAAACTTCAAGTATTTTGATTTCAAGAACACCCCTAGATGTTCATGGTCTAACTCTTTTCAAAACACTCCAAGAACTCCAAAAGTTCAATGAAATACTCTTAACATATTCATAAAAAATTCCTAAGAACTATCATGGTTTAAATCATCAAGTCAAAACCAAAAAAAGTCACAAAAGCAAACTTAACACAATCAGTTTTCACCATTTCACTAAGACCATTAGTGAAACCTTAGATCCAAAACCATTCATGAAATAAATCTTAAATGAACAACATCACATGCTTAATAATCAAGGCTTAGAATATATCTAAGCATCAAACCTAGGATCATATGGAAAAATTGCATAAAAACCATAGATCTACCCGACAACCTCAAATACAAGACCTAACCTAACCTTTCCATGCATAAAAATTCATATCTTTAAAATCAACATCATAAATCCTCAAGTTAACATCATAACATGTAGATCAAAGTCTTATGAACATCAAATGCTAATATCAAAGCCATTGGGGCATGTTTTCACAACAAAATACCTAAGCTTATTCAAAACAGAATCTGTTTTCATACTCCCAATTTTCAACTTTTTAGATCTTTGCAAAAATCTCATAAAAAATGTATAACATACAAATCATCTTCAAAAAAATTGTATATTATCATGTTAGCTATAAACTAGAAAAATATCATACCAATATCTTGTCAAGAACCCTATCACAAAAATCAAATAATCACACATTGTCTAGTTTATTACCCAGAATGACCTCTTCATGATTAAACAAACTTTTCACCAATAATTGACCGTTGAGATTTACACTAAATATAACAACAGAAACTAGACTCTAAAAGGAATAACTTATGTGAAGGGTACTTTGTGAGAAAATACTTACAATAGCTTCAAAAAAGTCGAGCAAGGAAGGCCAAAAAAACTTTCCAAGAGCTCCTTTGGTTTCCTCAACAAGAAAAGGTTTCAAAAGTGATCAAAGGCTAGTGAAATGGACAAAGATGAAACTTATACTTCTGGAGGGGTGATAGGAGATGTGTAAAAAACACTTTGGGTGATAGGTTGTCAGCCACAATCGTGGGTAATACCATGTGCTCCAACAAATGGTTTTTAGCCAAGGAAACTTCCTTGTCAAAGGTGGTGGTGAGGTGGCTTTTGGCTTTCCCATCAACTGCTAGTTTGGGCTGACTTGGATAGTGAAAGCACACACATGGCAGCGGGAAACTTCCTCCACAAGCCTTGCATCGGTGGTGCAATTCCATGGGCCTTAAACAAATGGCCTTCATTTGGGGTTTTAATGGGGTTTGGATTCCTGTCAAGCCCAAATCCTTTTTTTTTTTTTTTAGCCCAATAAAATTACCAAGGTATAAAAGAATAATTAAGAATGTAATAACTTGAATTTGAGGTCAATAGCATGTGGAAGTGATTAAACACTAAGCTACAACTAGTTTCAATTACGGTTTGGAGGCAAACATTTGGGATTTGGGGAAACCATTTAGGGTTTCGGCTTTCATCAAGATTTTGGGGTTTCAATTGAATTCTAAGTATTTAGAGTTTTACTAGGGTTGAAACTCACTTTGGTTTGGCAAAAGTTAGATAGTTGGATGGAATACAGTTTTGGCTTAGGTGGCATGATCACAAAGCTTGATTTTCTTCACACTTCCATCTCATGGTTCCTCTTATGCCAAGTATCCAATACTATTCACCAAGTGTGGCTAAGATCTTATCAAGTGTCCAAATAAAATCTCTCTAACCTAATTTGGACATTGCACATTGTTGATGATAACTATTGTTGTAAGTGAATTCTATGAGAAGTAAATGGTTCTCCCAACTTCCCCTAAATTCTAGAGCGCACGCCGTCAACATGTTCTCTAGGGTCTGTATCTCCGCTCAGATTGCCCGTCTATTTATGGGTGATATGTGCTGCTAAATCTCAATCTTGTGCCCATTGTAGCTTGTAAACTCTTCCAAAAATGCGAAGTGAACCTCAAGTCTCAATCCTACGCAATAGTCTTAGGCACCCCATGCAATCTAACTATTTTCTTTACATATAACCAAGTCAGCTTTCTCAAGGTATCTGTGTTTGTAACTTGGAGAAAATTGACACTCTTGGTAAAATGATCCATGTTCATCCACGCTGAATTCTTCCCACTTGGATTTGTCGACAATTTGACCAAAAACTCATGGCTATGCCATCCTATTTCCACTCAAGGATCGGTAGCGGTTGTAAATTCTCAACAGATCTTTGGTGCTACACCTTCACTTGTTGATAGATGAGGCACCTCTCAACGAACTGAGCTATATCCCTCTTTAAACATTTACCCTCAACTTACCTCCATGGACAAAACTAGCATAGCCCTTCTACAAAGTTCTTGATTTACATTTTCACTCTTTATTGTTTATTGACATTGCTATGTGATTTTTTTGTACATAATCTTCAATATGCAGTAAAAGAACAAAAATTGGAAGAAAATTTTGAGCTTCGCCGAATACTCACAATGGTAGGCTCCTTTCTCCAGCTTGCTTTTAAACTTCTGCAGAAATAAGGGCCTTGAGAGTAATCACTTCTTTTAACAAGATAAATCATTATAATTAATATGTTGTAGCTTTATGAGATGAGATGCTTAATGTCATCACTAGCTATAAACTACAAGTTTACAAATTATTAACTGTAATGATTTAGATCTTTTGTGTACTTGTCTCAGCAAATCGTTCGGAATCGTATTCGTTATGACCTAAGGACTACTACATGAGTTTGTAACATCTCTTTGAATTACAGAAACAACGGGCTATGTTATGAGGGGATTGGCCGTCGCTCTCTAGATATGTCATTCGGCTGCGTTCAATTTCAAGATATCAAACAAGGTCTAAACAGAGTTCCTTGAAGCCATAGGAAATCATTGAAGCCAGAGAGTCCGGGAGGTGTGAAGATTATATGATTGCATGTTGCCTTTTTCTTTTTCTTTCTCTTTTTTTGGTTTGAAATTATTTGCCTGAGTTATATTTCGGTTCTGGTTGTAAATTTTACAGTAATTAGGCATTGCATAGAAGAGTCTCCTCATAATTCGGGAATTTACAAAGAAGTTTGAACTAGATTTCCAAAATTTTGTTAATAATAATAATAATAATAATAATAATAATAAAACAATCCAAAAACGAATCTGGAAAACATTGCAGTACGAGAATTGAAGTCCATGTCCTGCGAATCTCGATTTAGCAGTAGGTATTTGTTTCTTACAAGTTTAGTTATGTTGAAAAACAGGTCCCATGGGGAATGTATTTATGGACATGTTTATAATAATTATGATGAATTATTGCAGTAAACGAAGTCGCAATAGCATTTAGAGTCATCTGTTTCAAGAAACCTAACATGAGTTATCACCAAAGTAAAAGAGCTTCATTTATTTCACCCTGAATTAATCTTATGTGCTTGCTAAATATCTAACTCAACTCATTCTGTGTAAAGAATACTCTAACCAACCAAACAAATAAAGATATCCCACTACTGGCTAGAGAATTTATCAAGTTTGAAAAGGGTTAAATGTTTCCTGTGAATATCGTTGTAGAATATTACTAGTTTGAACCATTTTAAATATCACCTAATTAAAATAAAGTAAAAAAACCATCTAATTACGATAATCAACTCAACAATAAATGGACAGAAAATAATAGATCTCAAAAATAAATGAATAAGAAACTTGGGGCTTTTCCTATTCCAAACGATCAAAGTGGTACCAGGCTTTATTCATTATTACAGACAATTGGGAAGCGGGGGTTAAAAACAAAGGATGAAATAAACTTACAAGAGGTGACCGTATTAGTTTACTCGCTTTCAGAAAGTAATATAAATAGCTCCTCATCAGTTATTGCTCCCAACTCCATTGCTCTTTCCAGGACACTAAGTCCCCCACCATCTTTAATTGATGAACGTGCACCTCTGCACAACACATCCTAGTTAGTCTTCATATATGAATCCAAGGAACATGGAAATGAAAGAAGCTCTGTGCTATCTACACTCTGATCCGTAAGTAATTAAACTATAAATTTTATATTTGATGAATATGAAAGATCTCACATTCATAGTTGATCATAGGAAATGGGATTGATTGGCCCTCGGTTTTGTATCAGGCCTTGAGGCAAATTGTTCTCACCACATCCAAGAACAATATTTATGAAATTTCTAGAGATGATCAAGCTAATTCAAGTGATAACAGTGATCAGCTTATCTCAGAGTTTTTAGTCCTGGTAATTTCAAATGCATTTGGTCACTCAAAAGGATATGGGATCTAACAATGGAAGGGAATTTTTGTATGTTCACGAAGGTAGGTAGGGTGCCGGCAAGATCAACTTGTTGAAGTTCACAACAGATATATTACCTTCGAAGGAAAAAAAAAATCTCAACCTTTTCCAAGAAATATAGACCACATCCATAACTGTATTCACAACAGATATATTACCTTCTGAGTAGAAGTCTGGCAAGTTGGTTGTTCCCACTGGAGATGCAGTGATGCAAAGGAGTTCTTCCATGGAAGTCACGCATATTAATATCAGCGCCAAATTGCAGCAACAACTCAAGCATCAATGGATTTCCAGTGTTGCATGCTAGATGCAACAAGGAACAACCTTGAAGACAGTTCCCTGGCTCGTTGGAGTGGTTGATTGTCTTGCACACTGCTGGATCATACTGTCCCCTTTGCATTGTGTCCGAGTCTTGTACATCAACATGGTGACATATATCAACGCCATCCACATCATCAAAGGTAGTCTTGATAATACTTTTGTCTGAAGTCACAATAAGACGATACACTTCTTGCAAATTGTTACTCTTGACTGCTTGCCAGATTTTTGAAGCATGAGAAGGAATCCCAGATGCACTTACTTCTCTGACGACTAGCAATCTCTCTACATACTGGTTAAGGGTAAGAATATTATTCTTCAGCTAAAATATTAGAACCTCTTTCCATGATACAGTGGAAGATGGTAAAGGTTGACGTAAATTAGAATAAGAATTGCAGAAGGATGACGCAGACAAAACATGAGAATGCATTCTGAAATCTGAAAACAAGCAAAGAAAAGCACATGTACAAAGAAATGACAGGGAGTCTTGTGGATGGTCAGCAATTCTCAAGAAAAGCGCCCATTCGCAAAGGGTGAGCTGTCCTATTGCGGATGGGGGGTTAGGGGTGCAAAATTTGTGTGTTTTTAACAAGGCACTATTAGGGAAGTGGTTGTGGAGGTACCAAATGGAAGGGAACTCGCTGTGGAGAGAGGTTATTGATCATAAGTATGGTTGTGTGTGGGGGGGATGGTGCTCTAAAGAGGGTAGGGGGTCTTATGGAGTAAGATTGTGGAAATTCATAAGGAGTGGAACACCTTTGAAAAACATCTCAAGTTTGAGGTGGGTGATGGAGCATGTACCCGCTTTTGGTTTGATGTATGGAGTGGGGAGAGTCCTCTTTGCATGGCTTTCCCAATTGTTTTTAACTTGACTGGAAATCAACAAGCTCCAGTTTCAGAAGTTCTATGTCGTGCCAATGGGACGTCACTTGGAATGTCACTTTTACAAGAAATGCTCAGGACTGGGAACTTGAAGAGCTGGCAGTTTTTTACAGTTACTTGTATTCAGCAAAGCTAGGGGCCAATGGGGGTGACCGTATGTTGTGGACTCACATGAGGAAAGAACAGTTTACTGTTAAATCCTTTTACAAGGTCCTGACAGTCCTACAGCCCACTTTCTTTCCAGGGAAAAGTATATGGAAGGTTTTAGTTCCATCTAAAGTTGCTTTTTTTACTTGGACAGCTGCTCATGGGAAGATTTGATAATTTAAGAAAGCGAGGTATGATGGTTACGAAGTGGTGCTACATGTGTAAAAAGAGTGAGGAATCAGTAGATCACTTGCTCTTACATTGTGAGGTGGCTGGGGAGCTATGGGCTGGTATTCTTAGCAGAGCTAGGTTGAATTGGGCTATGCCCAAGAGTGTGATGGATCTATTAGCATGCTGGAATAGATCTCATAGTAGCGTCCAACTAGCAGCCGTGTGGCGGATGATTCCTTTGTGCTTAATGTGGTGTTTATGGTTAGAAAGGAAATGACTGGTGCTTCAACAACAAGGAGCGTACAACGAGAGAAATCTGGAACTTTTTTGTATTCTCTCTTTTCCAGTGGTTTTCTGCTATTGTATTGAAGGAAGGGAATGTTCATGAGTTTTTATCTTCTTTCTAGCCTACTAAAATGTAATTAGGTGTCTCACTTTGTATACTTCTTGTGTACTTGGGCACTGCCTAGTTTCATTCACATCAATAAAGATTATTACTTATCAAAAAAAAGTATATTTTTTCTTATGATACATGTCTTTAAAAAAATCAAAGCAGACATGTATGTTTCTACACTACCCTTATTTAGTTAACCATCAAAGCGAGAAATTATTAGTGGGCAGAACCACATAGGTCGTATTACTTGGAAAATCTTGCAGGACAATTACTGCAAATCCAAGACAACTTTTTTTTTTTTTTTATAAGTAAAAATATTATACATATTAATATCAATAGGAGTAACCAAGTACACTAGGCATATACAAGAAACACCTAGCCCATACTAGAGAGCCCCTAATGACCAATAAATTCACAACAGAAGAATAAAATTTACCTATTTATTTATTTAAAAAAAAAAAAAAGAATTTACAGATCACCTTTGCTTGAATGTATTTCTCCTTGCAAGAAATGACATCCTTGGGGCATGGCTTTGTAACCGAAGCCATCATAGTCCTTGACTCATCTATCCTGCATAATAGTATTACATAGGAATTTAAAAGCAATAATATTTTCTGATAGGTAAAATTCAACTTTATTGATAGAAGTAAACACACATAACCCAGGTACACAGGAGGTATACAAAGAGAACACCTAGTTACAAGTTATAGACTAGAAATGGATACAAGAAAATCATGAAAACTAGCCACATTGAGAACAATTACAGAAGCCCATAAAACATGTTGAAGAAGAATCCCTCAAGTTCACTCAAAGAACATTCCCGATCTTCAAAGCTCCGACTATTTCTTTCCATCCAAATGCTCCACATCAGACATAGGGGAATCATTTTCCACACAGTGGCACCTTGGGGATACCCCGAAGACCTCTCCAACACGCAAGAAGATCCACCACCCTACTGGGCATTACCCATACAACTCTGGTCCTGTTAAGAATGTCATCCCAGAATGTCCTGCCCACCTCACAATGTAATAATAAATGATCTATAGTTTCACCACTTTTTTACACATAGCAATTAATAGCAATCAACCCATGTTTCCTCAGATTATCAATGGTAATGATTTTCCCAAGGGATGCAACCCAGCCAAGCAAAGCTACCTTGAGAGGCACCTTACATCTCCAAATGCACTTCCAAGGAAAAGGGTTGTGGTTCTGAACCATCAAGGCCTTGTACCAGTACTGAACCATGAATCTACGGCTCCACCCATGAATCCAAGTCATCCTGTCCACCACAGCATTGCCAATGTTTGCAGAATACAGCAACCTGAAAAAATCGGTTATAGCTCCTACCTCCCAATCCTGGGCCTCTCTAGTAAAGCTAGCGTCCCACTGTAGTGTGCCCAAGAGCTATCCATCAAATCCGCCATGGAAGCCTCCTTATCGCACGCAATCCGATAGTGTAGGGAATGCAATCTTGAGGGCCCTATATTCACACCAAGGACCAAAAACAAATTCTAGAGCCCTCACCTAGCTCAAATAACACCCCCCCCCCCAAAAATCCATTTCTAATGTTTTTCCACATCCATTCGAAGTTGCTATGGACCCCTTCAAGAAAGGAAAATTTTATGTTCACTCTTTCTACAAGACCATTGCCGATCAAGAAAGCAATTCTTTCCCTTTGAAGAACATTTGGAAGAGCAAGGCCCCACTAAGGGCGGCATTCTTAGTATGGACTCTCATTGAGGAAGATTTTGGCCATGGACAACCTACGCGAAAGGTGGATTATTATAATGGATTGGTGTTGCATGTGTAGGAAAAGTGGGGAAATGGTAGATCATTTGCTTGTTCTCTGTGAGGTTGCTAGTAGGGCTATAAGTAATTCGGTCCACCAACAAAACCGACTAGACCGAACTTTTCGGTCCGGACCAGACCGGACTGAATTATGGACAGGTCGGTCTCAGTCCCAAAATAAGTGGACCGATGGCATTCGGTCCGGTCCCGGGGTCTACCAATTTTGGACCGGACAGGACTTGACAAAGTAGACCGAACCCCTATATATATATATTTTTTAAATATTTTTATTAATTTAATATATTGTTTTTAAATAGTAATTATATAAGTCAATGAAGTAATTTTTATCTAATTTATTATCATTGACCATATAAAATATAAAATAATATATGCTATCATTTAATAATAAATCATAAATCATGTGATAATTTATTTCATTATATGTAAATAGTTAATACATCATACATTCATACATACTCTACTATTTACACTTAATTAAAATAATTCGGTAATTGTTTTTTAAATACCTAGGTTGCAAGCAAGCATAAATAATCTATGTACAATGAAATTATTTGATATTCATTAACATTGGCTCGAGTGGGTGTCGAACGTAGCTCGAGCGAATACTGGAGTTTGTGTCTTGCTCGAACCCACTGTCGCACAAGACCCAAGCGAACTCACGGGTTGAGCTTTGCTAGGGCACACCTCAAGTGAACTCACAGTTAGAGCTTTGCTTGAGCGCTAGATCAAGCGATAGTCGAGCGAACTCACTGTTTCTCGACTTTTTAGCTCCAAAATCAATCTTCACACCAACAATTAATAATTATGCATACTAAAAAGTAAAGTCTAAGTTAGTAAGTAGTAACTATCAACATCATAAATATAATTAAAGTAAAATATTTTTTTAATGAGTTAGTTACATAATCCACATTAATAATTCACTTCATTTTAACTTAGTAATTTACATAATTTTTTATTAATTTATTTGATGAAAAATAAATGAAAAAATAATAAAATAATTAAGCCAGACCAGACCAGACCGATAGCTACCAATCCAGTTCGGTCCCTATGGATCTTCGGTCCGGTCCAAGAAAAATGGACCGAAAATTTTGATCCATCACCAGACCAGACCGTCTACACCCCTAGTTGCTAGAACCTTACGAGATGATTTGATCAACGGGATGAGGATAGCATGGGTAATGCCGGAGAGGGTAGTTAATCTTCACACCAGTAGGAGTCTATATAGTGTTCAACAAATTCCATCAATTTGGAAGATGGTCCCTATATGCCTTCTATGGAGTATTTGGAAGAAAAGAAATGAATGAGCATTCAAAGAAAAAGTACATTCTGTGGAGGAGCTTAGAAGCCTTTTTTGCAAGACATTATTTATTTGGTTAATAATAGCTAAAGATTTCAATGGCTTAATGTTCATGAATTCCTTGTATCTATCTCTCCCTCTTCTTCCTAACTAGGTGTTTCCTCTTGTGTACGTCCTATGTACTTGGGCCTTTTCCTAGTTCTATTAATAATAGTTTTACTATATGTACTTGGGCATTTTCCTAGTTCTACAAATAACATTTTTACCGGAAGAAAATATATTTTTTCTTTCACAGCCCACACCATGGGCTCCCCTAACTTCATTAGGACAACATCTACCCGGGCCCTGATCGCTCCCATACTTGGAGTCAATAAAAACCCTCCATAAAGCCTCCTCCTGATGATGGCAGCACAACCGCTTCCCAAGAAGGGCCTTGTTAAATATCCTTAACCTGTTTAACCTGCAGGCCTCCAACCATCCACCAGAAATCAGGAAGCAAACTTGTCCCAACTAATAAGATGGAACCTGGAGTCATCCCCAATTCCTCCCTCACCTCCTCCCTATCCTCCAAACCTTGCAGCTCCTCAAATAGACTTCTTCTGGCATATGCAATCACAAAGACGTTGACATTCCATGTCTTGAGGTCTTTCTTTGAAGCTTTGAGTTTGCTGGCCAATATAAAACTTGTGAGTGCCCTCAATCTGATACGATGACCATCATTGTCCCATCTTGTCCAAAAAACCAACCACGTTTGAAAACTTGAAATACCTGCAGCCCCCATGAACCCACCCAACAATCCAACATGACAATAAAGCGGTCCGAATAGACCTTAGGTAATCTCTTCTGGCACAATGCGGGAAATTCTGCCTCCCAAGAGGGAGATACCAGGATTCTGTCCACTCTTGACTAAGCCCGATTATTGAACCATGTGCATACACCCCCAACAAGGGGAATAGCCAAGAGATCCAAATCAAAAATAAACTCAAAAAATCTTGTCATGGCTGGATTGAGGCTAGTCACTCTTAATCTTCCAACCGAACTGAGTTGTATTAAAATCCACTCGAATACACTACAGCACATCCCACCAACTGCATAAACCGACAATCTCATACCACAAAAATCTCCTATTACTGTCCCAGTCCAGCCGCCCATAGATGCCAGCAAAAGCCCACTCCAAGCCATCCTCCACATTCTTGAAGGAGCATGCCACCAAATAGTCTCCTATACACTCATCAAGTTACTTCACAACCCTCTTGAGAGAAACATTCAACCCACATACAAACATCCCCACAAGCTTTTAATGGTGCTTCTATCAATAAGTTCCAACTTTGTTTCCTGCATACACACAATATCCACTTTCCAATGACAAAGCAAGTACTTCAACCAAAGGTGCTAGGTGAAATCATTAAGCCCCCAAACATTCCAAGAGAGGATCTTAGGCTTCATAAAAAAGGATTTCTCGCACTCCCCTTTAACTTCCTCAACTCTTGCTTCCCTCTTTGACATCGTAATTGATAGAACAAGTGAGTCTCTTGAGCTCTCTTGTCTAGACGTTGATTAGAAGAATGAGCAATGAGCATGGCCCCTCTCGATAGCAACAAGTAAAGCCCTAAATTGATCTTCAAACCCCTCATAGAAATCCCCAAACAATCCATAATTTCTTTAACTTTTTGAAGCACCCATTCCAATGTCATAGCAACCATTGAGAAGTACAGTGGCAGCGTGCATAAAGGGATCAGAGCAGGGATGCCTTAAAACCTAGCTCCTTCATTTTCCTTTCCAGAGGCCAAGGCAGAGGCTCCACCACACCACCGTCCATTCGTCGTAACCCCCTCAAAAGCAATAATATTAACTAAATATGGACTTCCAGAGTAACCAATCTGCCAGTTGGAAAGGATTCGAGGAATCTGATTTGACAACTACACACTTCTTTTATCCACTCCTGGTCGAATCTAGCATGAACTAAATCTCTATTGACTGAAACACAAGACCTAGATTACCATTTATTCATTGTATCAAAGACTTCATGAAACCATAATTCAGAAAAAACATATCGCTTCCAAGAAACTAGCGGAATGTTGGTGAAATTCTGTGTAAGATCATGAGGTAGAAAACAACAACCATTAGTTCACGTCAGTTGTTGCAACTGCCATGTTTGGTGAATGCATTTGTATCTCTCATCAATAGGTGTTTCAAAAACTGCTTGATCAATTAGCATTAAAAAAATAAAAATAAAAATAAAAAAGTGATTGTGGAGCAAAGCTTAATACAACTAAGGTCATAGAGACTGTCTACACTTTGCTGGTTTTGAACCAATGAGAGAGCATGCATTTGAGGAGCATTTGAAGATATAACATATTTTAACAGTTCCTTTACAGCAAGATTACAATCACTTCCATTTAAACTAGCAGTGATAGTTGGGTCCAAATCTATTGATATCTAGTAGTCATGAATCTTTAAGTAAACTCTTTTGCATTGTTCCTATGTGGTACGTAGTCATGAATATATTGTTCCTATGTGGTATATTAGCTTATTCCAAGTCAGGTGATTTGGGGCTTGTGGAGGTATAGATGTAAGCTTGTTATGGAAAATCAGTTTGTCTCTTGGGAGAATATTGTTTCCAGTATTTTGATTCAGATTCAAAATGTATTTCTAGAGCAGATGAAGCTTAAACCATGCTCTTCTCGGGATCACAATTTACTGCAGGGGATTAGATCCCGATTGTTACTCAGAGGTATATTAAAGCTGGAGCTTTTGCTTGGCATCCTCCTGAGAGCGGTGTTTGGAAGTTAAATGTAGATGGTTGCTCGTTGGGGAATCCTGGAATGTCGAAAGGGGGGGGGGGGGGGGGGGG